>VONZ01000992.1:0-257872 GCA_012976165.1 Labeo catla
TGTCAGCACTGTAGTTTCTGCAGTAGAAGTAGGTATTTCTGTTGTGGATGAAATAAATTGTGTTGTGCTTTGTTCTTCTGTCGTAATAGATGGAGAGGTACCTGTTTTCAGAACAGTAGTTTCTGCAGTAGAAGTAGGTGCTTCTGTTGTTGATGATATTAGTTCTGTTGTGCTTTGTCCTTCTGTTGTAGTAAATGGAGAGGTACCTGTTGTCAGAACTGTACTTTCTGCAGAAGAAGTAGGTATTTCTGTTGTTGATGAAATCACTTCTGTTGTGCTTTTTTCTTCTGTCGTACTAGATGGAGAAGTACCTGTTGTCAGAACTGTAGTAGAAGTAGTAGAAGTAGGTATTTCTGTTGTTGATGAAATCACTTCTGTTGTGCTCTGTCCTTCTGTTGTAGTAGATGGAGAGGTACCTGTTGTCAGCACTGTAGTTTCTGCAGTAGAAGTTGTTTGTGTATGCTGGCTTGTTGTATCCTTTGCACCTGAAGTAGGTATTTCTATTGTTGTTGAAATGGATTCTGATCTATTTTTTTCTCGCGTGGCTAAAATGAAAAAAGTGATTTAGGGTTACTTTAAATATATCTTTTCTATTTAAATTTGACTTTAATATTTTTTGTCCTTATGATCGTTTTTGGTGGCACAGAAAAACACAAAAGAGGCATTGAAGTATATTCACAGACTGTTTAAGGAGGCTCAGATGTGGCATGAATGCATTTGAATTCATAATATCAGTGAGATTAATGTTTAAAATATACATTTTGATCATAGATTTTTTTAAAATAACTTAAATTATCCTGTAAAATGAAGTCTTTGTCACTGAAGTATTCATTCAGTAAGTTTGTTCAGACAGCTGGATGATTCAGGAACGAAGCAAGTGACTGTATGAATGGGTCACTGGATTATTGACTCGCTTGATTAGTTCAAAAACGCACATTCATTCATTATGAATGAAGTCAAAACACTGCTTTGTTTGCATGGAGAGTCAAAAAGATTAACAGAACATTTCTCTTTATATTCAACAGAAATAGCTGCCTTAAAAATAGGTTTAATATGGGTGGAAGAAATAAGACCTAGTTTTGACTAGTGTGTTTTGACTTAGCATCAGTTTTTAGCTATTTTACTTTATTAATGCTCTTATATCATATTTATAGGAAGGAATGGAGGGTCAGGTGGGTTCTGTTGGATACCCGCACGTAAACGGATCCATGAAAATGAAACTGCTTGTAAATTGGCCAAAAAGCGTTTGAAAATGTATGAACTAGATGTTAGGGTTCTTTTTTGTCTCATCTCTATCAAAGAACAGTTCCCATTACTAATATCTATTAGGAATAGAAGTTAATAGGGATATTGAGTGATATAGAGTGTTAATTCAGTATTAATATAATACAGGACTGAGTGATAGAATTTAATCTAGTCTAATCTACTTAGACTTGGGACACAGGAGTAGATTTTAATGCATTGAACTAAACAGTAGGTGGCAGCATGTGCTTTTGACACCAGCCCGCATGGAGACGCACAGCGGCTTAGCAGTGCCTTTGTTTGTGACTAATTTATACTAAATTGAGCAAAATCAGACAGCAGTGTTCCTGAAATGTTAGTCACTGTATATTAACATCATTTATTGAACTGTAAACATTTATCTGCAGAATGTAGGTTATGCGCTAACATAGGCCATTGAATGAAGATACATCATTGCTCATTGCTGCAAAAACACAATGTAAATAGAAACCTTTGATGCTCTCCAGACTTGCAAACACAGATACGTTCTGGCACGTTTGCAAAATTAGTTTCAACTGATTGCACTTGTGTTTTCAATTTTTTTTTTTTTAGTCGCACACAGTAATTTCAGTCGCAATGCATTTAGAGCAATTACAGCTCTTACCACAATGTTTTGCCTCGAGTGTGTATGGATTTTGTGCATATCTCACATGTATTTCTGCTTGTACAATTGTTGTAGATTACGATACAGTTTTCTCTCTCTATATGTGTCATATAGATTTACATCAACGTTTGCATCTAAACCGGGATCATTTCAGGTAAGTTAATACAGCTTTATCCATACGAAATTTGTTATCGTCTGTTATCGCGACTGCTTTAAGTATGCTTTAATTATCTTTTTCTGAACATGCATCAACAGAGAAGCATTTCCATTGGCTGCAGTCTAAATATTATGGCCAAGCATTAGACATACAAATATGCTGCTACATTGTACTATATTTATGTGTGGAACTCTGAACACTTTCGTAGGCTATTGAATAGATTAAATATAGAAATCCCAGTAACACTTTAGTAGGGAACAATAAACACTAGTTGCTTATTAGCATGCCTATTCATAACATATTGACTATTTATTAGTACTTATAAAGCACATATTCTGCATGTCCATATTCTACATCCCTAATCCTACTTAATATCTAAACTTAATAACTACCTTACTAACTACTAAGCAGCAGCAAATTAGTAGTTTATTGAGACAAAAGACATAGTTAATGGATTGGTAATAGCAAGAATTGGATCTTAAAATAAAGTGTGACTGAAATCCCTTTCACTTCCAAAAAAAAACAGCTGTAAATGCAACCCCCTCTAAATTCCCTCCCAGCCCCATATATAATACAAATTCACAATGTAATTAATTTTGTTATTTTATATTTTATTATGTAGCTCAGTCAACTACAGAATGTGCAGATGCAGTCAGATATTTTGCAGTTATTTAACAGTGGCTTTCAATCTTTTTCACCAGCTATTCACATCCTATTTTTAATAAAATGGCAGCATATATATAATTTAGTGTAAAAGTAAGTAACGAAAGGTTTTTAAAAAACTTACCTGCGTTTGCTCCAAGTGTCATGAGTGCGAAAAATATCAGCAGGATTGAAGGAATAAAGTAAGTCTTTGTGCATAAATACATGTTGAGATTGTTTCCGCGAGATAGTAGTTTATTTAAAAATTCTTAAATATTTATAAAATATGTCTTTCAATGTTTGCTGTCTCCAGCACAATTTGTATAAAAATAGTCAAATAAATAAACTGAAATAGTCAAATTGTATGAAAACAGCTAAATAAACCTGCCATCAATGTTTCACCTCTGTTACATTTCAACATCAAACTGTTAAAGATGATGCATGCTTCATACTTTTGCGTAGGTTCACGCCTTGAGTAAACCGGACTCGGAGCACATGTGATTTTGTAATGCCGAACAGTTATATGACCTTCACCTTTTACACCCTTTCCCAGAAATTCTCAGTATGACAATTAATCCAAGATAAAAAAAAGAAAGTTTCTCTTTTCATTTGTGCATCTTCTAAAAATTTGTATTTGGGCAACACTTTATTTTAAGATGCATTAGTTATTATTGGAATGAATACACTAGTAATTAATGATTAACTGAATGTACAGTGAACACCTTTTGCCATTATTTACTGCTTAGAAAACCATACATTACTTAGGATTAATTTCAGTTATTGACCATCTGTTTAGTTAACTGAATAACCTAAAGCTAGTAGTTATGTTTAATTAATCCTGGCTTTACAGTTGTAAGTTGCTAAAATAGTGTAATAAGGGCAATCTGACTCCCTGTTTTAAAGTAAAAGTTATATCCACATTAATTATGGGATTTACTGAGTGATATTCAAGATTAATGACTAGAACAGGGGTTTTCAAACCTGTCCTGTAGGATCCCAGCCCTCCACGTTTAGTATAGTCGCTCCCTCATCTGGCTGGGGGTCTTCCAGGATAGGTTTGAAAACCACTTGACTAGAATAAAACAATAATTAAGTGCTACTATTTAAGCATAATTACTAGCGTCATAATGTTGAGTTTACTTAATAGATGACAAAAATAATACATGGTTTGCTAAGTTGTAAATAATAGCTAAAAGATATTTTCTGTGCCTTCAGTTAATTGTAATTACTAGCTTGATTTTGCTTCTTCGTCACATGAATGTAGATCCTTCCGTGGCTAATATACCCTTTATTAATATGTTAAGTTAATCATTAATTACTAACGTGTCATCATTCTGGACCCTTAAAATAAAGTGTTACCTGTATGTCCAACTCAGTTGCTTCCCAAAACTAAATATGCAGAAAATTAAGTGAATTTTGAGTTGATTCCTTATTTATAATGGGGACGGAGTGGAAAATACATGTTACATTCTTCAGAAAGTCATCAGTTTAACAGTTAAACTAAGTCCAGAGGCTAGTTTGCACTGTTGATAATACAGAAGATTAATAAAAACATTGTTATGAAGTTGCTAGGCTGTGCATAGATAAGTTTGGGTCGCTCCTTAAGTGTAGGTCTATAAGATTTTTCTCTCTGTTTTATCATCTGCCAAGAGGAACATCATAAATCAGTTGGTTTGGTAATATAACGGCACACCTATAACAGAGAATACCCTTAGTCACGTGTAATACATAAAACCAAAGGACACTTCCATGAAAACGTGAAGCATATCATAGGAAAAAGAAACTTTGAACTGCACTGAATTGCAGTGCTGTAATTGATTTTAAAAAGGAAATTACGTGATTCATCATTCACACTAAAGGTGTGGTCAAAAAAGCATTTTCATTTCAGTTGGTTTTATCATTAAGCATTTTCTAGAAACACCTGATGTCTGAGCTGGTTTGCTGGTCTTAGCTGGAGTAAGATGTTCTGGTAACAATTTAGATTAGCAGACACATTCACTATTAATTTAATTTGCTGCTTATTGATAGTAAGCAAGGTTAGTTGTTGGTGATTGTGTAAGGTTAATGTTCATGTAGATTAGGAAATTAATATGCAATTTATAAGTACTAATAAAGAGCCAGTATGCCAGTAATATGCATATTAATAGTGAATGTTACCATTGTAACTGTAACAGAGAGACGGGAGACGAGCGGATCCAAACGCAAACTTTTATTGATTGGACGAGACATAGACATAGACATGGTCAGGCAGGCAGGGTCGAACAACGGCAAGCAGGTGAATGGACAGCAACCAAAGAGTAATCCTTAAACAAGCGAGGGTCAATCAGCAGCGTACGTAATCCAAACGAGGGCTAGGCAGGAGAATGATCAGACAGGTGAGAGATCAAAACGAGATAACAAACAAACCAAGACAACAAGAACACAAAGGAAAACGCTTTGTACGACTGCTAACGAATCAATACTCGGCGGTGAGTGACTGGAAGACCGGGGCTTTTATACAGTCCGTGATTGGTGAAAATGGTAAGAGCAGTGGCAGATGGGAAATGGAGTCTGGGGTGTAGTGCAACAGTCTGAATGTGTACACCGAGTGAGAGTGACATCTGGTGGTGAGCGGTCCGCAGCTCACTGACCAGATCCGTAACATAGCCCCCCCCAAAGAGCGGCTTCCAGACGCTAAAAACGAACCATAGTCCAGGGGAGCGGTGGGGCGGGGGTGAGACAGGGCAAGGGCTTGAGGACCAGGTCCGTGCGGAGGACCAGGTGACTGTCCACTGAGCCATCTTGCGTGCAGACTCGGGCTCAGGAATGATGGCTTTAGCTTGACTGGACTTGGAAGCTTGACTGGACTCAGGAAACGCAGCTGCAACTTGACTTGACTTAGAAACCGCAGCTGTAACTCGACTTAAGTTAGAAACTTGACTTGACTCAGGACATGCAGCTGCAACTTGACTTAACTTGGAAACTTGACTTGACTTAGGAAGCATGGATGCAGCGTGACTTGGCTCTGGTATGGCAGCTGTGACGTGATGGAGCCCTGTCATCGCCACCATCTTGTGAACGGGCTCCTCCGTCGCCGCCATTTTGTGCACGCGTTCCGACGCGGCCGCCATAGTTTGAGCGCGCTCCAGCATAGCCGCCATTTCACGAACGAGCCAGGCGGCAAACGTGTCCGTAGCATCGCGCTCCGGCGCGGCCGCCATTTTGTGAGCGGGAGGCGCGGCCGCCATTACCGCGTTGTCGCGTTCCCCGTCCGCGACACCCACAGTAAACGGCGAGCCCACACAAAACAGAGCAAAGTCCATGAATAAAGACAGTGACGAACGCGGACCCTCGCGTCTGAGTTTTGTTTGTAGCGGCTGATTGACTCCCTCAACGAAAAGGTCAATCAGCACGCAGTCCGGGAGGTTCGAATAGGGGGCAATGTCCAGAAATTCTTGGATGTAGCCCTCGAGCGTTCGTGTGCCCTGCTCGAGGGCTAACAACAGTTTTGCAGTGTCCGTACCTGGGTGGCGTCAGGATGAGAAGTTGCTGGATCCTGTAGTGGCCGAGCATTCTGTAACAGAGAGACGGGAGACGAGCGGATCCAAACGCAAACTTTTATTGATTGGACGAGACATAGACATAGACATGGTCAGGCAGGCAGGGTCGAACAACGGCAAGCAGGTGAATGGACAGCAACCAAAGAGTAATCCTTAAACGAGCGAGGGTCAATCAGCGGCGTACGTAATCTAAACGAGGGCTAGGCAGGAGAATGGTCAGACAGGCGAGAGATCAAAACGAGATAACAAACAAACCAAGACAACAAGAACACAAAGGAAAACGCTTTGTACGACTGCTAACGAATCAATACTCGGCCACTGCTCTTACCAATAAATAAATGGTAAGAGCAGTGGCAGATGGGAAATGGAGTCTGGGGTGTAGTGCAACAGTCTGAATGTGTACACCGAGTGAGAGCGACATCTGGTGGTGAGTGGTCCGCAGCTCACCGACCAGATCCGTAACAGTAACAGTGAGACTGACTAATGCTTTTATATGACACTAAGGTATACTACTATAAACTTGCACTATAAACTTGTGTTTATCACATCATTGTTTGTGACATACTTTTATGAAGCATGATAAAAATGTTCTGTATAGATCTATAGGTCTTGAATGCACAACACAAGCCTAAATGTGTGAATCATCTCACTTTTTACAGAACCACTAAACACACATTACACTTTACTTTTTTTGTAGTCGTAATTTTCAGAGTTTGAGCTTTATTTTGATTAGTTGTGCAGCTTCAGTGGATATTATGTTTTAAGTCTGCTAGTTTTAAAGCATTGTATATATTTATTATGATTCCAATAATCATCATCTTGTCTCGCAATGTTTTCCTTATTATAGGGATGGTTTACCCAAACCAAAAAACGATGTATTGGGGAATCCAACAAACATTGTAACATGCATCTTATGATTTCACATTACAGACAAAAAAAGGAAATAAGAAAGAAAGATCAACACAGATCCAGAATTCAGATAATGGAGAAGGCGTAACCAAGTCTTACCGAAGCAATCGAGTTTGTTTAACGAAATGAACTGAATTCTTTAAAGGGGTTCTATTATGCTTTTTCACTTTTTGAACTTTAGTCAGTGTGTGGTGTGTATGTTTGGGCATAAAAAAGATCTACAAAGTTACAAATCTCAAAGTCTACTCCAAAGGGAGATATTTCGTTTTTAAAAAATCCCTTTTCAAGAACTACAACGAACGTGTAACGGAGCGAGGGAGACGTGAAGTGGGCGGATCCAAATGCAAAGCTTTATTAGCGTCAGACAAAGACATGGTCAAAAACAGGCAGGGTCGAAACAGTGGCAAACAGGTATATGAGGAGCAAGACACAAGAGTAGTCCGTGGAGCAGGCTAGGGTCGAACAACGGCGAACGTAATCCAAGGGGCAAGGCAAAAGGGGTGATCCGATGACACAGGCTAGAGTTCCAAAAGGCAGGCAGCGAGACAGACTAAACAATTTAACTTGGCTAGGAAACAAGACCAAGAAAACAAGGCAGAACAAGAATAAACTAAACACAGGTGGAGTGTGTGCTAAGAGATTTAACAGTTAACAGACAGGGTTTTGCTCTTTTCCAAAACCTTAATACAATTTTTTTTTGCAACAGTAAGCCCATGGGACAACAACTGCTGTTGACTTTTATTAAATAAAGTAAGTTTTCCTGAGATGGAAATGGAATTAACTTGGGGTGGAGAACATAACTATGCACTTATCACATAGTGGGGCGACATCAGAAAAAGATTCTGTTTAGCTTTGTTTTAGAATTATGAAGCCTGTGAAGGATCTTTCATTGCATAGGGCAATGCCTAGAACTGACAGAGCATTTATGAATACCCATGGCCCATCACTTATCTTCTCCCAGTGCCCGTCTCTTAAGTTCCCATTGTGTCCTTATCTCCAGATCACTAGGTGTGTCTTACGCAACAATGGATTATAAAGTTTAGAAATCAAGTATAAAGTATGAAGAGGATGATAAAGTGTAGTTATTAATTACTCCATTCCCTACAATTTGTCAAAACTGAAAATTTTGTCATCATTTACTCATTGTCAAGCTGTTCCAAACCAGTAAGATTGTAATTCTTCTGCTGAACACAAAAGAAGTTATTTTGAAGAATGAAATGAAACAGTTGTTGATCCCCTTTGACCTATGCAGTATTTATGTATGTATGTACGTATATGTGTGTGTATTTATTTAACTTGAGGGCGAGTAAATGTTGATACAATTTTCATTTTTTGGTGAACTACCCCTTTAACGTGGCTGTTATTGCTTCTGAATTGATTTCTTTTTTTTTTTTTTTTTAATGTTTGTCCTTTGTGGTCACATCAGTAACACATTTAAAAATACAGTTCTGACATTTTTCTGATGTCTGAACTCTACCTCCAGTTTATAATTATGTACACAAAGGGTTTGATACACTAATATTTATTACTTTTATGTATTCTAATAATTCCAGGACAGCATTTTTGATGCATTGATTTATTTCATTTCTAGCATGCATCTGTTGCTGATTAATTGAGAAATGTTATGATTTTAAAATGTCACATTTACAAAATATATTTAAGACTGCAGCAATTAGTGACAAACTTACATATAAACATTGAGTAAGCCAAACTGATATCAATGATTTAAATAAAAAGAAACTAAGTTGACATAGGTGAATGTGATTCATGTTTCCTCATTCCATGTGCACATGTAAGCGCTCTTTTTAAGGTGTGGTTTGACGTTAAATTAATGTTTCATGTTTTTTGTTGAAGACCAAATCTCAAAGAGTATTTTCTATTGGTTTTGCATGCATGGTCAAACACCAGTTTAAATATTATTTTGATTTAGCTTTATAGTTTTATCAGTTTAAGTTTTAGTAATTTTGCTATGTGCATTTGTAATTTTATTTATTTATATTTATTTTATTTATATATATTTAGCTTTATTTTTGCTAATATTTTTTAAACATATACATTCTCTGCTTTATTTAATAAATACTTAAGTTTTTGTTAATTGTAAATAAGACAAGAAAAATACTAGTTTAATCTTTCTACTTTAAAATGTAATGTTTAATTCAGTGTGTTACTTGCCATTTCTTTGCAATTATTCATAAAAGTAAAAAAAAAAAAAAAGAAAATTGGTTATACACCATTTTTCTGTCAGTGCGTACTGATGATTAAGAAATCTTTTTCCTGAGTAATTTCATATATGAACCTCCAAGTCTTGTTCCCTAAAGGCCACAACATATAAATTTAAGTAAAAAGTATATTGTGATTTATTTGTGTAACTGGACAGTGTACAACACTAGTCTATTTTATCTCCTCTACTCGTGCAGTAAATCAGAATAAACAGTCCATCCATAAAACATTCAGACACACCACTAATAATTTTAGTTAGGCTATTAAAAATCTTTCCACCTCTCGTAAAATTTAAAAATACTTGTGTAGCAGATTCACTACATTTACATATAAACGTCATAATCTGAACAGCATGTTCTAAGCCATTTACATATTTGAAGTAATTTAAAAATATAGCAAAATGATCAATGAATAACCAGTCTACTTCAGATGAATTGTTAAAAGCATTCACACGGCTCATATAGCTCATATTTATTACCTGCGTATTTCATAAGCTGACCCTTAGAATGAGTTCAAGCCCTCTGACAAATATTCAACAAATATTACAATACGTGGAGGTATACCAGTAGGATACATCAGCACATTGGTTGCTGTAAAGGCGTTACACACTTTTGTCAACATTTATAGCTTCTGAATCAGTTGACCTGGAATGAAACAAGGAAGACTTTTTACTTCAAGTCTCAGTGTAGGTTCCTCAGGCCAGATCATTTATTAATTCTTTTGTTAGCCGATCATTGGTTCTCAGTGACAAATAGATCCAGATAAAGTGTGTTTACAACAGATTTAATGATTACAGAATTCACTTTCAGGGTCTGTATCCCCTCATTCATCTTTCAAACTGTGCTCTATTGTATTGAGTAATAAGGAAATGGTAACCAAGCAATGTCAGTTTCAACCCATGCTGAAACTTTTTGCCAAAGCACTTAATATATGTGTATTTTTAAAAAAGTGCAATGCCACATTATCACTACTGAGATGCAAAGAAATCATGAACACTTTATTTTGCATTTACAGTGTCTCCTTCTGCTCCGTTTGTCCTTGACTGCCTGTTTTAACAACTTCTGCTGAAGCTGTTTTCCACCTCTGTTCTGGTTAACAGGTGACCTGCTTCTTGCTGTAATCATGACTAAACATTTTTTAAAAGAAATAATGAGTTTGAAATGACAATCTTTACGTTGGCGCTCACCAAGACGTTTGGCCACTGGTTTCATCGTGTGGGCCCCGCATGCAGTCCAGTATTTGAATCTTTAATAATTAAGAGTGACTAGGTTTTGTTTTTTTGTTTTTTTTCTAAGTGAGGAGAGGGTCATATGAGCCCAGCTGCTCAATATATGTACATTTACTATAGACCATTTCGCTAGATGTAAACAACACTGGTCCAGAAGCACTTCCTGTTTTTTTGTTTTTTATTTTTTATTTTATTTCACATATACAAATACATCTTAAAGGTGCTAATGTAACATTTTCATCCAGTCAAATGCTATGTTGGTTGTATTTTTTTGTGATGTTTGTGTAAAGTTAAAAAACAAAAGAAACCGGAAGTGTATCGGGACAAGTTTGTTTACATCTGACGAAATGGTCTGTACTTTTTATAGTTTTTATCAGTTTCTTATTTTGTGATCTCATATTAGAAAGGGTTTCAAGATCTATTTTAAGATCAGTTTTACAAAAGGTAGGTAATGTTTGGTTTCTTTTGAATTATTTTTGACTTAGGGATATAAGGATAATTAACAGATTATATTATTATATATTATATTATGAAAGCAAAGTAAAATACCATGAGGTTCTAAATTAAAGTCTTCATTATTTTTTTTAATGTCTATTTTGAAGTCAACCCAGAATGAAAGAAAAGGGCAACAGAAAAATAAATGTTAAGTATCCTAAGAAAAATCTTTAGAAATAACATATTTATATTGTAATATTCAAATACTGTGGAAAGATATAAGCCATTTTGATTTGGATGGAGGATTGGATCCAGCATTAAAGGAGTTTATTATAAAACTCTTTTTAAAAACGATTGTCAGAAAATGAGAGACAATTTACAAAAAGGTGGGCATTTAAGGTAATATTAACCACATTTCGTGTAAAAAAAAAAAACAAAAAACAAAAAAACATGCCTTATAAATCTGGTAATTTAATGTAGATACACTTGTAAAATTAATATAAGTTTAACGTTTTTGTAGTAGCGCTTAAACACACAGAACTATCTACAGACAGACCACAACGTGACATTCGCAAGGGCGCAGACATCGTTTTCTGCCGCACCGGAAGAGTGTGTATCGATCCTACTATGGTGAAGGGTTGGTTCATGAATATTAAGTACACAACGTCGTGTACGTTCTAGCAGCTTTAACGTTATTTATAAATTAACATTCGAGTTACTACGTGGCAACAGTATGTGTAATCCACCTTATTTTTGTGTCCACCTTAAATTTACCATTTGTAAATGTAATGCCTCTGGCTGTACAAAGCAGCTCGTTTTCTGCTTGATATTGCAAACTGGCATTTATTCTTACCATATTATATTAATGTTGTCTTAATATGGGTTGTAGCACAAACATTTTTACCGTTTACTTCACTTTGTTATTCTTCTCGTTATTTTTCTATGCTAATGAAGAGCGGAAGTCTCTGACATTCAGAGAAAACAACGTACTTCTTCACTGGAATAGCCACTAGATGGCGGTTTTGTTCCCCGAAGATCTGTTTTGCGTTACGCTTTTGAAAGACGTGAATTAACAAATAGGTTTGTTAGTTTTTATTCGTATGTATATTATGTTCACATCTTCCTATCTGCTGGTCCAACAACTTTATCAAACCAGCCAAGGTGAGTATGGAAACTCATGCCTCTCTGCACCAACGTTTTATGATGATATTACCATTTTACTCTAATATATTACTGCAACATCACTGTTTTGTAAGGATTAAAGGTTATAATCTTTAAACTTGCCTAGGAAAGTTGAAATAAGTAAATGAATAAACAGTAGGATGAACAGACACATCATGGTGCTTTGATTAGAGGCAAACCAAATGCATCTTGTATGGTGAATCAGAAGAGAAAGTTGAGCTGAAAACTCCCATTCTTTTCAGTTGTTGGCTGATGCTTTTGTGAAGATCTCATGCTCCTGTGGACCATAAGACAAGCTTTTAAAGTCATAATCATCTGTGACTGTCCTGAACCAGTGTCAAATTATTTAGATGCTATGTAATTAAGGATAAAAAATATATATATGATCATGCTAAACGTTATTTACTAATGATACCCCAGCAGAGATGGAAACTTCCACATAAAACAAGCATACATGCGAAATCTGCTTGTACCCTAGTAAAAAATTAATATACTAAAATACATTTTAAATACATTTATTTTATGCTAAATATACTACAAATACATTTGCATATTATATACTTTATAAACATACCCTGCAACAAACTCATGTTGCACTTAATGCACTTTGTGTGGAAGTAGTGCTGAACTTTGACTTTGGAGCCCCCTACAGTATTCAGGAATTCACTGTTGTAAATACATCACTGTCATATTTAGAGTAGATAGCGGTGCATTTGTTGCTGCCTTCAAGCAATCTGAACTTTTCGTGGAATTTCAAACCCACTCTTCAGCGTATAGGCAATTCGCCTTTTTTACAAGTAAGTGTAACAATGATTTTAAAACTGATATTTCAGGGAAGAAAAAAACATCAAAAATACACATACATACAGTTGATTTAAAATATGGGGAAACTATAAAATAAAGAGAAACACTTTACCTTTCCAATTTCCGGATTGCCTAGTCATCATAGTTGGACGTTGGTTAATAGCTTTTTCATAGTTCATAGTTTTTCGTGTTTCTAGTTTTTCTTGAAAGTATTTCCACGTATTTCAAAAAAAAAAAAAAAAAAATTAAAAATAGAGAGAGACTGATTTATAACAGTAAGAAAAGAAAACAATCCCACAACTGCCTTATTAACACCCTCATAGCAGAGGCAACTAGGTTTTTTTTGTAATTTGATGCAAAGATAATATAATACAAAGTAGCCTATGGCGTTATAAATGTACATAATTATTTTTGAAAAATGAAAATATACAAAACTTTTCAGAATTTAGGATTCTGAAGAGCTTTAAAGTGTGAAAAGCGTTCATTTTGTTGAAGTATAG
Source organism: Labeo catla (assembly GCA_012976165.1). Classification (NCBI taxonomy): domain Eukaryota; kingdom Metazoa; phylum Chordata; class Actinopteri; order Cypriniformes; family Cyprinidae; genus Labeo; species Labeo catla. The sequence continues at coordinate 13,502 of VONZ01000992.1, forward strand.
AGTATAAAAAAAAATCTTGCTGATTTTCTTCTTTTTTTTTTGGAAACACTACATTTGGTAGCCTATATCAAAGTGGCTTTCCAAATAAATGCGAAACTGACCAGGAGGCCTTGAAGGCACGGTAAGAACCTATCGTGACGCCTGTTTGCTTTTATGGCTTACACAAAGAGTTATGTAAACTTTTGATTAAAATTGTGACGGTAACTGATAATAACTATTATATACCTGCGTTATCTGTCTGTTCGCAGATTTGTCTCTTTCAAGTGTGCGTGCATGCGTCTGCGTGTGTGATTTATCTCATGTAGGTTGAAGACAGAGTTGTAACTTCACGTCATGGATCAAATGATCCGTTTTATCTGTCATGGGGTTGTGGACGGATTTACTGAAACTAATTCAGACTGCATGCAAAATGGATCCTGCCACTTTCATCATGGGTAAACAGAGAGTTTCCTTCATTCTGGTGAAAAGAGGGTTGTCTTAACTGATTAAAACGTGTCGGTATGTTTATCACATGTCATTAAGGTTTGTAAGAGTCTCATGACTGTTTTATGTGAGAGCAAAATATAAGCTTTGACTTCAATGATTGTAACATTTTTTGTTTTTACAGACATCACAGATGGGGTCTACACTTCTATATCAGAGGATGTGAACAGAAAACTACTTTAATACGGCATTTTGTACATTACACTGAACACTTATGTAACACTTATAATTTAAAAAAAATCATGCAACGCCACTTTTATATCAGTGCAAGTGGCCTTATATACATAGATTTGTCCTGGAAGATGATAGAAATAAATCGTTCTCATTTACTTTATCAAACCAGTGTCAAACCATAGAGACTTATTGCAATTATTAAGTAAATTCTTAAATTAATCTAGAGAAAAAAAGCTAATCAGACTGTTGCTGTATTATTCGTAGTAATGGCAACATTCTTGAAAAAGCTATTCTTCTGCCATAAAACTGATTGTGCAGACCAAACCGTAAGTGTTAAATCTTAAATGAGACATATATCTTGGTCACATGGTAATACTACTGCTCACTTCGCTTATCAGACCCAAAGACTTGCCCCAATCGGCTAATAAAGGGCGCTACAGTGAACGAAAATGCAAAGTCGCTCATAACGCCAAAATTGTTTGTTGTAAGTTTTTTGCCATCTTGGATTTTCTAAATTTTTGAACTCCTCAAAGGCTAATTTTTGTCTGATTTACTCAAATCTTGACATGCATCGAGACTTTAAAGGCAAAAACGTATCAAAATAATTTTGATTGGTGATTCATGCTTGTGACAGGATGCCAAAATGTTCAAAGTAGGTGAGGCCACTTTCACTAAAATGAACTCTTGAACGCAATGAAATAATTCCACCAAACCTGTTGTACTCATGTACGAGGTCATTCAGTGGTCACACAAAAAAACTGCAGCGATTTGCCATTTGATGGCGCTATAATACGATAAAAACAGCTATAACTATGCAACCGCTAGTCTGATTGACTTGAAAATTGGCATGGCGTGTCTTTGTCCAAGTTGCCTTGATGATTTATAAGGACATTCCTATATCTTGAAAAATATGGCCGTCATCAGCCAATGAAAGTTGAGCACCTATTAGACCAGGTTAATGAATGAAACTCGATAAACCTGTTCGATTCGTGGCCCTAGAGGTCTGTGCGAAGTTTAAAAGAAAACGGCCACTGGGTGGCGCTATCATGTTTTAGACTCTAAACATCATGCAAGGTGTCATACATACACAAAATATACACATCTTATGTTATCTGAAAAACTTTGCCTCAAGAACCACTGCTGTCAATCAAATAAATTGTTAAATATTTGTGATTATTTAAAAAAACTCTTTTATTTGACCCACATTGCAAAAATGTCTTAAATGAATTTTGATTGATTAAACCTTTAGACACATTTTATTGCCTTTTTACTATTTAAATTAACTGTTTTCTATTTGAATATATTTTAAAATGTAATTTATTCCTGTGTTTTCAATCTGAATTTTTAGCATCAGTACTCCAGTAACATGATCCTTCAGAAATCATTCTTATATCCTAATTTGCTACTCAATTTTTTTTTCTTCAGGTTTCTTTGATGAATAGAAAGTTCAGAAGAACATCATTTATCTGAAATAGAAATCTTTTGTAACATTATAAATGTCTTTATCATCATCATTATCCTTGCTAAATAAAAGTATTCATTTAAATAATTTCAATAATTTAATAAACGCTGATCTTTGGATCTTTCTCATGATTAAAGATTCCTGAAAAAAAATGAACTCAGCTGTTTTAAATATTGCTAATAATTATAAATAAAAGCAGCAAATCACCATATTCGAATGTAGGATCATGAAAGGATGATCATGTGACAATGAAGCTGGAAATTGAGCTTTGCTCACAGGAATAAATTACATTTTAAAATATATTCAAATAGAAAACAGTTGTTTTAAATAGTAAAAATGTTTGAAAATGTTACTGTTTTTGCTGTACTTTGGAAGAGACTTAAAAAAAAAAACATTAAAAATCAAAAACTTTTGACTGGTAGTGTGTGTATATATATATATATATATATATATATATATATATATATATATATATATATATATATATATATATATATATGGTGTGGTCCATTGCAACATGTCTGTATTGTGTGCATAAAGTAGAAACATTAAATATTATTCTTTCAATTGAATTATTGAAATAATGATTCATTTATAAAAAACTGTAGGACTACTAAATCGTACTTGAAAATCTTTAGATTTGTAACACTACAACTTTTACTTACTAATCACTGCTTTTCTTGATTTAACCGTACGTTTATCTTCATATAAATCTAGTAAATACCCTATATCAAGCAATTTGCATGCAAATGTGACATCCATAAGTGTTACAATTATAAAAAGAAGGGAAAGATTCCAGAGACACCACGATCAGATCAGTGTAAATGGACTTATATACATAGATTTGTCCTGGAGGATGATGGAAACAAATCATTCTCTTTGACTTTAAAGGGCTTTATGAATGTAAAAGGATTTTTTGAGTTGGGCAGATTAGATGAGCTCTCTGCTCCTCTTCATAATGTGCCTTTAGCTGAGAGGGGCGGTCAGGCCAGACAGTGGCAGCATAGGATAGTCACACTTCATTAAAGATAAGAGCTCTCACCCCTACGTTTAAGAAGGATACTTAACTCACTGTGACCTCCCTGCTGGGTCGTGACCTGATCACACTCTGGAGTGTCCAGACCCTGTTTGAACGGGCAAGTTCAAGAGGTCAGACTCCTGTTTGCAGGATGCAAAAGGATCCGGCCCGAGCCTGTCTGTTCGTCTGAAGTTTCCATGAGATCACAAAGACAGTTTTGTAGAAAACCAAGGTCGTATTCTTCAAAAACACACATAAATCTAGTGAATGGAGTGCAGTACGTTTGAAGCATTCATCAAATTTAAACGACAAATAATCTACCATGAGAAAAAGCTGAAAAGAGCGTCTATGTGTGTGGATTGAAAATTGCTCATATTTTGCTGCTTTATCGTGCTTTTTTAGTAGTAACCTAATTATTCCTCACTCATATCATTTCTTGTTTCAAAATAAAACTGTTTATTTCCATGTTCAAATTCTGAATCTCAGATTTGAATATGACAAAATAGTATTCTTATCAGATTCTTTTTCTTAAAAAAAGAAAAAAACTGAATAGAATTGGTTCATTTTTAAGAAAATTGCAATTTTATCCCACCACAAGGATGTCAAAAGGGGTAATCAGGAACCCAGCAGGATCTTAATTTGGGTCAATAGATCTTGATATCAGTTTAATTTCCATGGTGTTCTGTGCAGAGCAATGACTCCTTTACTAAGGCTTTGCCTGCTAATACATTTTTGCTACCTTAAAAAGCAACTTCAGAAAGATTTATAGGTCTTGCTGTATTTAAAAACTATTTGCATCAACTTTTCTGTTTGGAAACAACACCAAGTCTCTCCTGTGCCATGGTTAGGTTTTGGTTAGGTTTAAACGAAAACTTGCTTGTTATAGATGTAAATAAACAATAATGAAGGTCTTTTATAATGGGAGTACATAGAAAATTTTCAAAATGACTATAAATCAATCACTGCTTTATCTATCTATCTATCTATCTATCTATCTATCTATCTGTCTATCTGTCTATCTATTTTTCAGACAGATGCAGTGGTAACCTTAACATTTGCCGAAACGCGTAGATCTACACTTTTAATTGTTTTAATGATTTAGCCCAGTCCATTAAAGGCTTTTTTTTCTACACGAGTGCCTTGGAATATTTCGTTTTTCAACCTTAACATTTTATTTAAAGATTTAACATTTGTAGATGGTTTAAAGCAAAAAAGTTTAGAGCTTGTATTTGTGTTTGTGTTTTCATAATCAGTTTGAAAAAAAAAAGTGTATATATATATATATATATATATAGCACATTAATAAATCTTAAATAAAAATATTTAGTTTGAATTGCTATAGCATACATTTACATATAAAACATACTCGTGATTTTATGACATCAGTTACTGCTTTATTTAATCAGAAACACAATCTTAATGTTATTTGTGATTTTTACTTTTTTTGTTATTACATAGAGGCCAACAATGCCCCCTAAACAGATAAAACAATTTTTTTTTATCTTTTCATATTGTTAGGTTCTTTCCGGCACTAGAATCTGTGTTGGACAGAATTCACAATTGCCACTTAATTTGCAAGATAAAATGCAATTCAAATATTCATGAGCATGTTGCAATGAAAACATGTGTTTTATTTAAAAATTCTATAACTAAAAAAGGTTAAAACAAAGCTACCAGACAAAGCTGGATTGTTCTGCTAATAGACACTTCTGGTAATGGAAGTTGCTTTTGATGGAGTTTAATGTTGCTATGGGCCAATAGGTCAATGTCTGCGCTTCATGTCTTTGCACATTATTAGTGCAGGGCATTGCATTTCTGACTTTTTAAGCTGTATTAGATTCTCTACAATCACTTATAGGAAATGTGTGCTACTTTTCAATTGCTGACTCTAATCACGGTCTAAAGAAGCACCCTGACATTCCATATAGATTTATACATATTAAAGCAAGATTCATTTGAAATATCTTTGTATTTAAATGACAAAGACAGGTGACAAGTCTGCTTTTAGGTGATAAGGCATTTTGGCACTGCGGAGGACTATCTTTTCAACTGCTGTTTACCAATAAGTGTCTAAGACGTCTGCGGCTCGCCTTGATCGGCCCCCACATTCCTGCTCTCCTTAAGGAGTCCCCTCAAACACGAGGGGTTCTTCTCAACTACTCCAATCCATCTCTGCAATCCAGCAGGCCTCCTACTGCGCCTCCTCTAAAGCCTGTCAGAGGGGGAGTCTCCAGCTGCATGTGCTTCTAGGCATGTGAGTATATACTTGTGCCTTCAAATATAAACTCTGTTTGCTTAGGAATTGCAACATCTTCTTTTTAAAACTGCACATGGGAGAAGTTAAACTTCAAAACAATGTGAGCATTAGATATTATGCATGTTGCAACATGGCAGTGGCTTCACTTTCACCGAGAAGTTTGCAATACTTTTCTGAGCGATCGCACTTGGAGATTGATCCAAGTTCATGCTGGATTAAGAAACATGGTTTAAAAAAATCTGAGAGACTTGTACTGAATTAGACATTCTATAGTTCAAACATTAGAGCATGGTGCTAGCACCTTAGTACCTTTAATGCAATCTAAGTCACTTCGGATAAAAGCATTTGCCAAATGCATTTAAATTTCGAAATAAATAAGCCATAAATGAGCATTTTGGCAAAAGGTTTTGCATGGACAAACATGACTCATTTTTACAGAAAATGTAAAGTGCACTTAAATTTGATTCTTAGATTATCCAGTATGTTTTTTTTTATTCTGCAGTTGAACATAGTTTTTTGTCCCTTCTTATTCTATTTTGCTTTGCTATATAGTAAAATTGACAAAATGCAAAATGCAAAAAAAGTTTTTTAAGTATTATTAAATCATTAAAATGCTTTAATGTTTTTATTTTAATGAGTTTTTAATTTTTAGAATTTTAATTTTCCATTTTACTTAATAAATTTTGTTTTTTATTTTTTTAGCAGTTTTTCTTTTATATATATATATATATATATATATATATATTCATTTTTATTTCGGTTTTAGTTACCAAATTAAACAAAATCAAAATGAGAAAACTTTTTTTTTTATCATGATTTATTTTAATTACATTTTTTATTATTATTTTATTTTATTTCAGTCAACATTTATTTTATTTCAACTAACGAACGTGTTTTTAATGGTGTTAGTTATCTGTAATAACCCTGGTACTATCCATAAATTTACACTATGAAATTTAAAGTAGGGCTAGTAAATAGCTTTATCTGAAACATTTGGTGGCCATGAAAAGTTATTAATAAAAATTAGTACCTTGAATGTAATCTAAGGCACTTCAGATAAAAGCATCTGCCAAATTGCCGAATGCATTTTGGGAAAAGGTTTTGCATAGACCACTCATTTTTACAGAAAATGTAAAACTCACTTGACTTAGATTTTTAGATTATCCAGTATCAGCTAAAGCAATTTTAGGGTTTTTACTGTAGTTTAACATACTTTTTTGTCACTTCATATTCTATTTTGCTTTTTTGCCCCCACCATGCGGTTCAGGGCTTCCGTAATATAGTAAAAGTGACAAAATGCAAAAAAATAAAAAATTTAAAAAAACAAAGTTATATTGCAGAAATGTATTGCGTTTGTCAACAAGTTTTAGTTTTTATTTTAATCAGTTTTTTTTATATATATATTCCATTTTAATTTATTTAAATAAATTGTTTTTTGGGGGGGTTTTTTTAGCTTTTTTTAGTGTTTCTGTTTTTTGATATTTGTATAAAGATTTTATTCATTTTTATTTCAGTTTTAGTTACCAAATTAAACTAAATCAAAATGAGAAACATTGCCTTGTCAAAATATGATTTTTTTGTTTTTTTCAGTCAACGTTTATTTTACTTCAACTAATGAAAATGTGTCTTTTAATAGTTTTAGTTAACTAATAACCCTGGTCAACATTGGAATTATCAGTAAATCTACAGTATTAAATTCAAAGCATGTAGAAATAGCTTTATTTAAAACACTGGAATGGGAGGCCATGAAAAGTTCAGTTTGAGTTCTTGATTTAGTTTTTGATATAGCTATCTGTCTTTAAGACTTAGATATTTCCTCGTGTGTATGATCTGTGCATTTCATGTGTCTCTTTCCTCACAGAGAGAGAAACTGTGAAGTTAAACAAGCAGCGACCCTGTCCACACACACAACTCTTAACACACTTTCGCTCTCTTCGTCTGATAAAATAATTCTGCTTGGGAAGCAATAACACATTGTGATAATTCTCAGCAGATGTGAGCATGCCTTAGCAAGTTAACAAGAGTCTGTGGGGAGCGTGGACAGCGTGAAGGAGAGAGGAAGAGGCCTAACAGGCTGCGGTTGTGTACCGGGTTCCCCAACACTTCTCAAACCTGGCAGCAAAGTCTGGAGCTCGTCCAGTGTCTATATACACACTCGCCACAGATCCAGCACAGGTCACTCGACGACTTTAACAAAGACTGAAGGTTCCTGGAGTTGAGAAAACTACAAAACACAGATACATAATCGCCTGTTCTGGTTTTATTTCAGGACTAAAAGAAGCAAGTGGAAGAATCTAAATATCAGATGCATTTCTTTCGCTTTACCCCATTGCTTTTAAGAAAGGTGCTTCTTAATCAAGTCAAGAAACATCTAATGCAAGTAACCAGGTGAACAAATATGATTCTTAAGTGCTGTTCTTAGAAAATGTCCCAAGCAGGATGTAAAATCGATTTGCAGCATATTTTCTGACATAGTTAACCTATATCGCCTGCTAGTGGACATATTCATTTACACATCATGAGGTGAATTTCTCTTCGATCCAATAACATGGTCAAAGAAGATCGCGCGTGTGTTTTTGCTTTATTTTTGCATTTGAAAAAATCAAACAACGCATAAATAATCCACAATTGTTTAAAAGCTTTATTTCGTCGGTTTAGGTGGCTATTCGATTGTCATGAGTTGCATACTATAAATATATTTATATATATATTGTTATACATTATGGTTATTAAGAATATTTTAGATTCTTTGGGCCTATTTTAGTTGTCTTTCCATTTTACGTGATAGTAATCTTTTAGAATCAGTTTATCCGCTCCTTGTTCTTAAAATGTTCAGATTATTACAAAACTCTTTGTGCTGTTTGTAAACTTTAAACGAACCATTTTAGACAATATTCCGGAATGCTAGTTAGATATGTTTAAATAAATAACAGACATAAAGCTAAAATATATTCTCTAAATAAGCGACTCAGGGGTTACCTATAAATTATCCACGCTCGACTCAACCGGATATTAACTTTAAAATTTCATGTTTTCATAACATTATCTATGACATCACTTGAAAGAAATCTCGAAAGAAATCTGAGCATTTTTACCGGCATGTCATTGCTTTTACTTTTTGGATTCTAAAACGAACTAACATTAGATCTGCATAGATAGCAAAACATTGCAGCTAAAAACCGAGGTGCTTTCTAACAATCTCAAGAATCTTTAATTTAAGACTATATTTCGTTATATGGTCTCAAGAGATGACTTGTGCGCTTTGGAGAGACAAATAGCCTGTAACAAAAGCATGCAAGAAGAGAGAAATGCCAGTTAAGTAGTTGTGTAATTTGTTAAAAGTTTATTTTTATCTGACTAAATCCTAAAGTTCTGTTTTATTTTTAACTGATAGTTATCAGTATGCTGCACCTAATCAGCAGTGGGTCTCTGACCCGTGCGCAGCTCACCAGACCCGGACATTGAGGGTCAGAGCTCCGCTGCCAGGCACCAGGTCCTTCCCTACCGGCGCATCTGCATGTGAAATCGCCATTTCACCCCGCCACACTCCCTAATTGTTGTAAAAATTATTTGTGAAATTGCTTTCCACCAGGAGTGTTCGCCACGGCAATTTCCACACAATCTCAGCGCACGGCGTTCCCGCAGAGCTGAACACACGCACAGCCATTCAGCCTAAAGAATCTGGAGGATTTTGATCATATGTGCTGTTATACGACTCACAGATCTCAAAGAAAAACAGGTGAAGTCACGTATACTCTTAAAATTAGTTTAGTTTTAATTACAATCACAAGGGTTTTCCGACCATAAAGGTCATCACCGCAATGTTCTGCAGTTTCCAAAGTACCTAGAAACTAAAATACTAATCTGAATAGCTTCTTAAACATCATCTTTCTGAATCTCTATGGCACCATATATTCAGCTCAGAAACTCAATACATGTAAATGTTATTCCTGCTAGGAAGAGGGTTCTTTGTTAAATCTAAGTTTCTAAAAAGAACCATTCAAAAACCTGCGTGTTATTAATGCTAATATGAAATTTTCTTTCATTAAACCCTATCACGTTGTGTTGATGATTGATTTCCACATTGAATATGTCAAAAGTTACACCCAAAATCTCTATATCTTCCTCAGATTTTGTGCATCATCATGACCCTCTTTGACCTCAGTCTCAGGTAGGTGTGCAGTTTTGGATACACTCTTGTTTCTTCTGTTCTTTCTTCACACAAAAATAGCATAATCAAGGTCATTGATGTTTTTTTTTATGCATCAACAATGTGAATTTATTGATATCGTCATCTTTCTCTATTTATGCACACAGATATCCATTTCAGTTATTTAATGGTGATAAGCCAAAAAAAGGTTAACCGAAATGCACAATTACAATCCTTTTACAAACGACTACAAAAATATTTCTAGAGAACATTTTAGGGTCACACAAATTTCCCACTGCAATGGTATATAAAAACATGTTTATTTTTTTAATTCCTAGAGCTTTTTGTCTATTATATTATATTACATTATTATTATTATATTATGTGTCAGAGAGAAATTATAATGTTGTGTCTCCCCAGTGCAGAGAGTCCAAAGCATTAAACTGACGTTTCAGTTCAAATAAGAGATGAATGAAAACTCTTTGTAACATTTCCTGTGTTGATTTAGAGAGAGAGTGGGAGGGTGGTGTATCTGTCTCTGTGTGTGTGTTTTCTGCAAAGTTCCTCCGGATTGGACGGCAGGTCTTGGGCATTACCCTTTCTCTCCATGATGAATAAAAGAGTGCTGGAGAGCCTATCGTTACGCGCGCTTCCTCCTCCCACTATGTGCGCCAAAGTTGGCCACTTAAACTCCTCTCAGGCAGCAAACAGGAGCTGTAATCAAAACTAGCAGAACCTCTCACTAATATTTACTCACAGTTGCTTCAGAGCACATTTCATGCTTTACTCTGCTCACCGTGCTGTTGGTTTTTGGTATCCACTCTAAGAACTTTTTTCTTCTGCACACTGGGCATTGTCCACTGGTGCGTGTGTATGTGTGTTTGGATTTCGTTTAAAAAATTTTTTGGACCTGCTACTGTTTCCACGGCGCAAAAAAACACTGGAGATTTCTGTGTGATTGATTTCTTTCATTTATTAGCGAGAGTTTAAATTGTTTGGGAGTAGCTGGAATGGCTACTTTACCAGGAACTGTTCCTCGAATGATGCGGCCAGCACCAGGCCAGAACTACCCACGAACCGGATTCCCATTAGAAGGTACGAAAACTTATGCTTTTCTTCTTATTATTAATTTTCTTATTCTTAAGAATTCTTAAGAATATTTTTATCACGTATTTCTAATTGTAATTAAAAAAAAAAAAATTCCTTTTGGATATGGTATGTCAAACACACTTTCGCGCAATGGTGATAGTAAAAAAAAGAATTATCGGCTTAAATGCAATTGAATAAGTAATTTATATGACCGAACAAAAACTTTTAAAAATAGCAGAGATTATAGTTATGGAATCAGTTGTTGTAACAAATGATAATAAACATTCTTTTATAATCTTGCAGCGTCCTGAGTAAAATGTTATTTGCATGCGCCGTTCGCGCATTAAATGGGAAACTCTTTCCTTGATCGAGTGAATTCGTGCTTAAGAGCAGTTTGACGAAACCCTACCAAACCACGAATCTTGCAATCTGTGGGATTTGCTGAAGTATCTCGAAGCAGTGAAGGGAAATAAAACACACAGCTGAGAGCTGGCTCAAAGCATCACACTAATATTTGTGTTGCATGACTGGGAATAATCGAGGTTTAAAGTGGCACGTCTTTAGTGCCTCTTGAATGGCAATTAGTGTCCTCAAGTGTTACATCCTCTCAGATAGACCGATAGTATAGAAGGATTCTTTCAGGAAAGAAAATGTGTGAGGATGAGATTTTTGGATTAATTTTCCTTCCAGGCTTTGATTAATCATTATTCGTATCTTCCAATAAACACAAAACCTTCAGCGTGAATAGTTTTAAAATCTTCTCTGCATATCACGTGATAAATGATATGATCTGATATGATTAATCAGAATGACAGCATGTAGATTTTTGTGATAAATCCCGTGCAAAGCCCTGAGGACTCACTTACAGAATTTACCTCTCAAACTCAATTAAACACAAGTAAAATGCAGTTTTTATTATGTATCATTTTAGATGCGTAAAAACAGGGTGTTTAACAAAGTTAACATCACGAAGTGCCTACACTGTGGTATTGTAAAGTGTCACAGGCTTTATCTGGCATGATATTGTTTCCTTTGTTCAAACTTTCTTTTTTGGCCTGAATATTTTTACACAGTCTCGACGCCTCTGGGTCAAGGTCGAGTGAACCAGCTCGGTGGAGTTTTCATCAACGGAAGACCACTGCCAAATCATATTCGACACAAAATAGTGGAAATGGCCCATCACGGTATTCGGCCTTGTGTGATCTCCAGACAACTGCGGGTCTCACACGGTTGTGTGTCCAAAATCCTCTGTCGGTACCAGGAGACCGGTTCCATTCGTCCGGGAGCGATAGGTGGAAGCAAACCGAGGGTGAGTGAACCATTTCAGCTGTGCGCTATCGAAATAAAAGGCATGCTTATATATATATATATATATATATATATATATATATATATATATATATATATATAAATCATAACGGGGAGTTTGTGAATAATTATTATGAATTATTAAATATATTTTTATTATAAAAAAGCAATTATTAAATCGATCTGAAATTTATAGTAGCTAAACAGATTGCGCATGTCTTGTGCTTTTTTTCCCCTACACATTTTTGTTCTACACTAAAGCAAGTTGCAACACCCGATGTTGAAAAGAGAATCGAGGAATACAAACGCGAGAATCCAGGGATGTTCAGCTGGGAAATCCGGGATAAGTTGCTGAAGGACGGGGTGTGTGACAGAGGCACGGTTCCTTCAGGTGAGGCCTCTTCCGGTAAGCACCATTTCTTTCTTATTGACATAGAGAAGACTTTACGCGCTTCACAGCTTCTGATTAAAAATGGAAAAATTCAAATGTAAATGAAACTGTATATATCTATAAAATATTAATTTCACAATCACGTTAGTAATGTATATTGTTTTGATTGTTATATTGGGCGTTACAGTGATTATTATTTCTCTTTATAGTTAGCTCCATTAGTCGGGTTTTGAGAGCTCGTTTTGGCAAGAAAGATGACGATGACGAGTGTGATAAAAAAGATGAAGACGGAGAAAAGAAAACCAAGCACAGCATCGATGGGATTCTCGGGGATAAAGGTCAGAGGCCGTTACATTTTATCATTGTGTGAGAATAGATGCGAGGAAACGTTGTGCGTAAAAGTTGTGCAACTCTCATGGAAGACGTTTTTTTGAGGTGTGGATCGGTTGTACTGACAGATCGTGATGGACTGGTGCTATAATTGCTGCTGTTGTTGCAATTGATATTTCATTAGGTAGTTATTTGAAAGGGACAGATGCTGCAGTCCTTCATTCTCGCCAGGGGGAATCTGTGCGCCCCCTTGGCAAAAACGGCACAAATAGCTCTCATTATTCATGCTGCTAGCTGTTCGGTACTTACTCAATTATTTATGTGAGCCCTGACGTCAGGTATTTAGCTGGGTAAATTAATTTGTGTGGCACATTCCATTTCCCTCGCGTTTTAACGACCCCCTAAACGACAACTGACAGTTTGACCCATTTGAGAATCCATGTCAGTTTAAGCAACTACATTATACCAGACATGTGGACCCCGTGGAGGTGACTTGCTTTGGCAATATTTATACGAATTATTATTATTATTATTATTATTATTATTATTATTATTATTATTATGTTCTTTATAATATTGTGAACTAAATTATCATTTGAAAATATTAACTGTAATACAATAGCAATCAGAAAATATATTATAGGCTTTATATAATTATTTATAAGTTATTTTAGGTCATATATTTAATATATTATTTTATTATATTAAAGTCTGTAATTAAACATTATAGCGAACTATTATAATTCGAAACGACCTTATTTGTATTCTTTCAATAATGCGTTATATATTTGGTATTTTAGATTTACAGCGGGTCACGATGCGTTTTTGCTTTTTCCAAACGTGGTTATGAACAATCTCGTTTTAAGCCTTTGTAACCTTTAGACTGAAATACAAAAGAGAAAAGGCTCTGGAGCCGGGCAGCAAAAAGAGTAACTGGACCGGTGACCCCCATTCAAAGATCCCAGAAAAGAGGGGAAAACTTTGTACAAAGGGTAGTAAAAAAAGAAAGGCAGATAAATTATTCAGTGCTCCCTGCTGCTAGATAGTTTTGTAATATGAAGGAGCGTTTACAATTGTAAGCTCAACATTTCATGGTGCAAAACGGCGTCTTTTGTGCGGGTTTAGTTGTGCGTAACTGCGCGGTCGGTTTAAGACAAAGTAAAGCTTTTACATTTAGACTGAGTTTATTTAATAGAATTAGTCTAAAATGATAATGATATTTAGAGATGAATCAATCAGTATGTTAAATAAAAATATTTATAATGCTATTTCTGTTTTCTCCAAATTGTATGACCTAAATTACGCATCAGATTACCTCCCCCATAATTAATTTTACATGCATATTTATACACAGGCCAAAACTGATATTCGTTATTAAACAGATGCATGAAAAACAATCTTTTTGTTGCTGTCCACTGGTTGTGGTTGTTAATTTGTTGGGAATGTTGTGAGTGCGTCATCTCTGGGTTAATTATTCCATAAATCTGTCACTGATAGTGTCTCATCTTCTGCACTGAACACTGAATTCACTGTTAAATTCTTTGAAGGGATTCTTTAAGTTTACCATCCGGATAACATTTAATAATGTTAAGACTTATTAGAGCTGCTGTGTGTTGAATGGGCGTCTGTGTTGCTGAGGAGTGTAATAGCTCGGAGGCACCGGTAAGAAACACACTGATCCTCCAGCAGCTCTAACGCCGGGGTTTCGCGCACAAACGTAATGTAGAAGAGCTTTTAAGCCCTGATTAAACTGAGCCCCTTTATTTCTTTTCACTTTCATCTCTAAACGGCTCACAGTGACTCGCCCAGGGCGTAAATTCATGAGATTTGGAGTTTATTTTATATGATCTTTATTTATTTATTTATTTATTTAGATTTATGGGGTGTACAAAATGCATCATTTATTCATTTGTTATTGCATGTGTTTATAAGGTGTTAATATGATTACTATCCAATTAATCAAAAAGACAGACCTCAGATTTTTATTGACTTGTTTTGGCATACACATTTATTTATTGATTGATTGATTGCATGTTTATAAGGTGTTAATTTGATTACACAGTAAACTATCTAGTTAATCAAAAATAAAAGTCAGACCACAAATTTGGTTGACCTGCTTTGGCTTTTTTGTTTAGGTCTTAAAATATATGATAGACTTCATATTTTTAAAAAATCCATATAATTTTTAAACTAATATACTATTATATTTTATTTCTAGACATGTATTTAACATATGAATAATTTGTAAGCTTGATGTAAGCTTTGGATTATTTATTTAATTATTTAGTAGAATGGGTTTATTGGGTCGACTGATTACGCAGTTAGAATCTTATTTATTTATTTATTACTGACTGACATAATGTTAAACGTTTTAAAAACAAACATCAACGTTGTCTGCGTTTCCTGCGCCCTGGACAGATCTCCAAGTGCCTAACCTTAATAGCCTTAACTATGACTTCCACGTTTGGTTTAGTGGTCATTACAATAATAATAATCTTGTGCACCTGCCATCCTCGTTACGGAAATAAAAAATATGATGAGCGACAGCAGAGTTAGCACAAACCTGCCAAACTTAATTAGTCTTTAATGGGTTCCAGCCCCGCGTCTGACAGCTCACCTGGTGCTCTTTTTTGTCTGGAGGAGCATCAGTTAAACGCGACCACGCGTCCATTTGTGAGAGTGGCACTGGACACTTCAGCAAATCTGTGGATTACCTGAGCTTTTCAGACTAATCAAACAGGGGTTTAAGAGTGTTGTTCTGGGATAATAGTGATAAAAAAACCTCCAGGCGAGACGGGCGTGAGCGATGAGCAGACTCGGTTCTACTGTACACAGGAGCGTAATGATATTTTAGGAGAAAACGGAAATATACTTCTATAATGTAACATTTCCTCCCTATGAAAGAACCCGAAGAGGATATTCTGGAATAGAGCAGTTACGTATAGTTTTGTCGCCCTAGACGCGCACCAGCAGGGCATTTCTCTCTTCCTTCACATTTATATGAAAATAAAGCCGATATACTTTCGAGCCTAAAGCCGCACTGAAAGAGAAGCATAGGGAGACATTTTAAACAAATCCATCTGGAATAGAATATGTTACAGGGACACAGAGAGAGAGAGAGGAAGATTAAGTGAAAGTAAGGGGAAGTTATTTAGCTATTAATATTTTTTCTCCTCAGGCGTCGAGAGTGACTCCATCTGCACTTTCTTGCAGCTATTTTGGCTGGGCTGAAATTGTGGGAGACCCAAATGTTGGGCAGAGATAACATAACCATCAGAGTGTGGACCATCACTGCATTAAACACGGATTAACCTCTTCTCTCCCGTCACCCTGTCTCTACACAACTGGAGAATTTGACTGGCGAGGGATTTTCTTTAGTGTATAGAGTCCAGGGTTTTATCCATAAATGAATACTACAGTAACAACAATATGCACTATATATATATATATATATATATATATAATTTTTATATTGTATAAATGTTACATATTTAATTTTTTTTGCTATTATTATTATTTCTAATTTTTCTTTTTATGCTCTGGTATTAACCATTTTTGTTGACAGGGATAATAAGTTGAACGGATATAAGCTCATAATAATATTACACTGCAGCTTCTGATTATGGACGCTTGCGTCCATTTCGCCATTGCAGTGCTAGTTACTTAAAATCCAGATGAAGGCAGTTCTAATTCCTGGAACCAATCAAATTTACCGAACCAGATGCAATTGACCATGATTTGCATTCAAGCATTGGTGATGGTGACTTTTTTTTTTTTTTTAAAGCCATAACAACTTTATAATTGTATTTTTTCCAGTGCATTTATTTATTTATTTACCATTAATTTCTATTCTGTAAACTTATAGCTTATTTTTTTATTTGGTGTCTCTGCTTGTGTAAAATCATTGTCTTTGGTAGCTTGATAGGATGGTATTTGGGAATTAAGGTAACTGTTATACGCTCCCATAGCACGACTGTAAATTTAATGACAGGTGAGGAAATGAACAATATTTATGATCTAGCTTATATTAGCTGCTGTTGAATGGAAATATTAAAACATGGGCTGGTACTTTAATAGCTTTCATTGACTCCGCTGTAATGCTTAATTGGTCTCCATACGGGGATTATAGACTAGTTTACAATGCCGTTTTTAGACCGCAGACGACCTGTGAACCGACCTGTGAATTTGTCAAGATGCGAATTTTGTTGCGTTTCAGAGATGTTTAAAAATAACCAAAACGGGTAAGGATGATGTGAATGAGGGCTCAGACAGTTAAGGGAAATTGAGAAGCTTGTGATCTTTGATCCGTGGATGTCCTTTTCTTATCAAAAACACTTGAGACGACTGCAGTACAAAGCGACTTCATATTACTGCTTGACTGTTCATTAAATGCGGTTTGCCATCTGGGACAGTGTAAATCTCTGCACAGATGTTATGGAGAATATCGTTCTCTTATATCTGAGAGAATTCTTGTAATAGTGCGGTTTTCACTCCCCAGCTGTTAACCGAGTGCGCAGCAGACTTTTACGCACATAAACGCTGTTTTATTATCTGCTCCCGCTAATAACCAGAGAGGATTTCATTTTTTAACTTTTCAAGGGCTTTGGAAACCAAATGTAATACATGAATCACGCATAATATATCTGCGTAGATGTGTGCTGGGTTCTTTGTGCGTAATTCCCTCTCCGTGCGAGCAATGGGTATTGTATTTGGTGCGTTCGTATCTGGTTAATGTTTGTAATGGGGGCTTAAATACACAATTGATTCTGACATGTAAATTGTCATTTCCGTTTTAGCCATTTGATTTGTGAGGGCGGGTCACACTTGACACACACAAGCTGTGATACAGGCCTCATTAAACTGTGTGTGTGTGTGTGTGTGTGTTTGGGGAGGGGGTCTAAAAATGCATCCAATGCATAGTGCACAATTGTGCTGTTTTTTTTTAAACAGATGAAACATTAAAATCTGTGCTTTTATTTGCTAAAATATTTTATTTTGTTACAGCTGAATTGTTGCCAGTAACACATGGATATGACAGACGGATTGTGCTTTAAAACACACAATAGTTCTGCGTTCCAAAATCAGTGCGCAACATTCTTAAGTGCAGTGTAAAAATTCTAATTTATGTGATAGAAACCAAATAGTGTTTATGCCAAATAGTGTGTCAGAAGACATGGCCATTGTATTGAGATTATAATGTAAGAACCGTATGCTTAGATTTAGGATTATAATCCAAACTTTAATTTATATTTATGCCATCGAGAATATAAAAAGGCGCAGTAATTGTTCACTCATTATTTTTAGGCTGGATTGTTCATATTGCAGAATTAGCTATCTGTTCCGTTATACTTTACGCATTTGTTTTCAATCCTCACGCACTCTTTTTCAGCCCTGGCGTGTGGATTTAACTAATGGAGCGTTTCAGTCCCGTTGGTCGGTGTTTTAGAGATCCGTTCAAGTGGCTTTTAAGGAACAATAGAGAATCCCGGGATGCGGTAAATGGCAGTGACCGGTAACCTCTCTCACACTCGGGCAGGTCATCGCGCTTCACTAAGCACATCTTATAGAGCTGAGAAAGTCATCTCAGCAACAAGTGATACGCCGAATTTATAGAATTCTACATCCGAAACTCAAATCGCCCTGATTGATGAATATTTGCCGGAATGACTGCTACTGAGTAATTGCTATAGGCTACGCTTAAATGCAATAATATGAAATATTAATCAAACGAAAACAAAACAAAGAAAAAAATAATTATAGTAATTATTGCATTTAACTTTATTATGTAACCTTTTCCGTTAGTTATTAATTAAATTGTATTTTTTTTTTTATGTATTATTATTATCTTTTTTTTTTTAATAAACTGAGGGCGGTACATTGTGTTTGACTCGGAACCCAAAACTTGACCAGGCTTTCAGAGACCGAAACGAACGCGTTGAACTTGTCAAATCTAATTAAACGCTTCCTTCGCACACAGACACAAACGATTATGTATTTGAGTGTTTTCTCTCCTGTATTATTATTAGTAGTAGTAATAGTTTTTGTTAATAAATGTAGATAGTTAAATCAGATATTTTATTTATATTTATATATAGATCTTTAGACGTACATTTAAATTGTATTAAATGCATTTAATAATATTTTTAATATTAAATATTATTATTAATAAATATTATTCTGTATTTTACAATCGGAGGACGAAAGGCGGAGCAGAGAGCCGTTTTGCGCCTTGTATTTCATGGGTGTGCGCCCTGTTAATTTAGCAAGTTTGTGAATTTTTTGGAGTCGTTCCGGACCCCACAGGCGAAAAGGCGAGACGCAGCTTGGACTGTGGCGATCCGTCCTAATTGGGGATGAAATTCATTAGAGAAGACATCCATTTAAGACCTTTAAGTTTTCCACACATTTTAAAGGTATGAGAATGGATTAATGGCTTATAGCCAATACTGAAATTTATTGCCTCTTTGAAATTTGTCCTGCCTGTCTAACGGGTGTCACAGGAAGCACTTAGAAAAATGAACAAATAAATACAGATTCCTCAAGCGTAATATATTTAAAGCGCACGGAGCCATGAATGAATGAAGCAGGTGATGGTTTATGGATGCTTTTTATATTTTTATAGGCTAATGAAATTTGAAATGGTTTCTATCCAAATATCCTATAGGTTGATTTGCAGTGATGCTCTTTGTGCATTGTGAACATATTTACTCTCTGTCTGCATCCTCACACTTTGTGTGCATTTGAATGTGTGTTTTTCTCTTTTGGAATAAGATATGAAGTGATGCTGGGATCATCCTCTCACTTTTGAATGGAGGAGAAATCAATTGTCTCCTTCCCCTTTATTGAAAGCATTTTGTTCTTTTAATTGAATGCTGCCTTTTTTTCTTGTGTTGGGCCTAAGACTCCTCTGAAGTCTAACAGCCTTCTCTCTCCATTGTCAAGAGAAACTGCTCCTAAAAAGGAAAAAAAAAGAAAGAAAAGAGCAGAAGAAAAAAGAACTCTGTTATTTTCTGTCTTGAGATTCAGTGCACAGGCTATTCAGGCCAGTTGATGAACTCCTTCAAAAAGTTTATTAAGGGTATGAAAACAATGTGGACTAAAGCCTTTGGGCTCGCGGGCAGACAGTTTATAAACTAGCGGCCATTGTGCCTCGAAGGCAGATGCATGAATACTTTTGAATGGGGGCTTCAAACTGACACGATGGGGCTGGACAGCAGCCTGTTTAGTGAAGAGGGCTTGTGGAAGAGACGGGCTCAGTGTGTTGTCTGCATTAATGTACATCTGTAGGGACTGGGGGTGAATCCCCACTTCAACACACTGAGATGGAAACGCCACATTCAAAGCCAGCGAGAGCTGCTTTTGCCTCTGTCCCTTCGGGAATTGGTGCTGTGCTACCTTTAGGTTTACTTAGGAGAGTCAAATCAGCCGTCTTAAAAGTCATAGATGCTTTTTTGCGGAAATGCATGTGAATGAATGTTGATGACACTAAACAGAACGTTATACATGAGGTGGGATCTGAGACTACTAGTGGAAGTGCATCTATTTTGCATTTTATTTATGCATTTTGATGATCATGAAAAAAGAGCAAATAAGTACAAATTCCTCATCAATAATATATTCAAAGAGATTGTAATCTTTTACGGTTACATGTGAAAGTTATACATGAGGTAAGGTCATAAAGTCTGAGGCTACTAGTGAAAATGCATCCATTTTGCAGTATTTTCTATTTTAATTACATTCTTTATGTTTATAATGCAGAATTCTTAGTGTTTACTATATGACAAAACCAGATGATCAAAAGAGCAAATAAGTACATATCCCTCAATCGTAATATATGAAGTGATTCTAAAACTTTGTAAGCTTTTATAGTTATGATGCATAAACTTCTGTGAATGAACATGACACTGCAAAGAAAGTTTGATTACTAGTGAAAATGCATCCACAATTTAATATGCATATATTTTTACAAGTTTTCTAAGGTTTATGTTGCAGAATGGCTTAGTATTCGCTATGACAGTATGCACATCATGACAAAACCTGATAGTTATGTTCTCCAGCATGATTTGAGATGTTCCAAAGAGCAACTTGTGTTTTAATAAAAGAAAAGCAGAGCATGTATACGAAGTCACTCGTTTGCTTATTAGATTAAAGACATATAATAGTGCAGAAAGTTAAATGTTCTTCGTGTTACATCCTATGCATATCTAGGTTTAAGTGAAACCAGCATTTAAACATGGTCTCAGATTTTTGTACCTTGCTGTTCACTGATGTCAAATAACTTTGTCAGGTTTTTTTTTTTTTTTTTTTCTGTCAAATATTAAATTAAAGTGTCAGGTTGGTGCCCATAAAGTACTTGTAATCATCCTGAAGAGATCCCAATTTTTCAAGGCTTTTCAAGGATCTGCATCAGGGTGCAGCGGGCACAAACAACCCTCGCTCGGCTCCGCTCTGGCAGGTGTCAACATTAGCAACACAATTGGCTCTCGGAGCCTCACCGCAGCGAGACGGCTAACTTTAACTGTGTGAGATGCCATGAAAAGAGGACCATGAAAAGGTTGTGGAGGGGAGGAGGGAGATTATGCTTTGAGACAGCTATTAGCAGGGATGAGGCTTTTCTAAACAAACAGCGGAGAGAAAGAAACCCAAGAAAAGATCAATAATGCGTTAGTTTTCTAGGCTAAGCCATGATGGATCTCAAGTACCCATTTTTTTCTTTTTTATTATTATCATTTTCATTATTATCATTCTTCTTAGAGATGTGTTTCTTGATATTATAGGTATTGGCAATCCAATTTGGGCGCAAATCATAAGAAGCGTTTTTTCAGCTGATTATTTGAACATGCTCTGCGTGTTGAATGTGCATTCATGACACATGTAGGGGTGAATAAATTGTTTAACATGTTAGATTTTTCAGAGATGCCTGTGCTTAACAACTGAGATTTTAAAGAGATCTCATATTTTTCTTTTCAATTGTATATTCACCCTACTGCAATGCCTTTTTCTGCAGCTCATGACTTTTTGAAAACTTTAAGATTGGACAGATTCTGTAATCACAGGCGGTAATCGGTCACGGTCGGTGTCAAGACAGTGTCGGCAGGTCTTTCCTTTCATTTGACAAAGTTTTTACTCCAAAGCAGGAGGAGATATTGGTAAAGGAATGAGTTGACATCAGGGTTGCATTCTCATGTAAGTGCTTGTGTTGACAAGAAAAACAAGGTTTCCAAAAGTCATTTATCTATCTTTCTATCTGTGCTCGTCTGGTAGATCTTGACCGTGCCATTGGAAAGGACAAGAGTGCTCAGCGCTCTATAGTAGTTCCCATGGGGCTTTGACTCAATGTTTTTCCTAGAGCGAAGGCAATTTTGCTTTAATTGGTTGTTTTAGACTCCTTTCTTGTCACACACTCAGGATAGCTCTCCGAAAACAAATAGGAAGGAAAAGTGTCTCTTGTTTTCTCCAGGGTTTTATGTGAAGCACATCGTCCAAAGTGAGGATTTTGATTGAATTGTCTGGCTTTAAAAAAGAAAAAATGCTTCTTGCTGCATATGATGTTACTGAAAGCGGAGCTTTAAATATTCATTTCAATAGATGAACCCATTCACATTTAGTCTTTGTTTTCTCCGGATGAGAAAAATAGACATTTTTCTACTTAGTCTTTGCTTTGTAATAGGCTTCTGCAGTCTGTTTATCATTTAGTAAAAACATGACTTCATGCACATTGTAGATCTTATAATTTCACTCATTGCATCATTTCAATGCAAAGTCTTTAAATGTGCTGCATTGTTAAAACAGAAACGTCAATGAAAGCTTGGTCCATTTTACTCATTTTGTATAAAGAGCAAAATTGGAATTGTGTAAAAGTGGTAAATATACACAATTCATTGGTTAAATGTGCCATAGACGTATCACAGTCCAGCATTTTATGAATTAACTTCCTACAATCACTGAAAAAACCTTGTCTAAATAGTAAACAGCGTTTATGTAAATTGCCATTTTTTTGTAGCTAAGATAAAGCTAGAACATCTAAACATTTTTTCACCCATCTTCCATCTGTCAACATCATATCATTTTTACCCTTATAAACAAAGCAGCATATTTAAAGATCAGCTTGTTTGGCTTTGTTTTGATTGGATCTGGTGTCTCCTAAGATCTGTGTGGTCTATTATATTTGTGGTATATTTGTATTTAACCACTGCTTAGGAAAACATTCAGCGTGATTCCTTGACTGATAAATCAGAAGGGATTCTGTTGAAATGCATGCCATGTTCAATGACAGACACAACATTGGGGGGGAGGAAATAATTATATTCTGTGTTAAAAGAGTTTCTGTTTGCTTCACAACTCATTTTAGAAGAAAACACAGCATCATAATAGAGCTAAATGTCTAAAAAATGTCTAAATGTCCCCCCCTGCGTTTCTTCCCGCCTGCCATAGATGTCAAAGTTTTTGACAGTTGGCATGGACACCGGCGGATTATTGTCATCCCCCGTTACACCAAGGCGTGTTAGAAAGTACAGCAAGCATTCTCACTAATTTTATTACAATGGAGAAAATGCCCCACATAATGTGCAACACTAATTAAGTTTAGAGCTGTGTGCCCAGTCGGAGAGCTGATGAATTAGAGCCATTCACACCATGCTCGACTGCTTTAAAATCACCATTAGCCCATGCTACTTACGGCCATAACATCGCCCATTTTATGCTTTAGACCTGCTTTGCAAATGGATTCTTCATTATTTTCGTGTATGTAACGTGTCGCCGCTCATTTTTAAGGCTGTACCGAAAGACAATAAACACGTTCACAGAGTGTTACAAATCAGAAATGTTTCGTCTTTCCACCAAGTTAAAAACTACGCAGGCGTTGACCGGTGAGCTTAGAGAGACTGCGAGCGCTGGAAAGCGAGCAACCCCTGCAACTTCAAAGGAAAAAGCCAAGCCTTCCATTTTTAACTAATGGGTTTATTTAAGGCGTCCCCTGTCGGACCCTCCCTAAGGGGATGTACACTCTCATTTTGAAATGCCCTTACGGTCCAAAGACACACTATAGAGTGCTGATCTCTGACTTTACCATCAGCTGCTGTGAGCACAAGCTGATGTAAACTCAGAAAACAGGAGATATTAAAGACCTCCTTTTAATTTCATGTAGTGTCCACTGAATCAAAAGCAGCAAAGTACGACGGTATAACTAGGGGTCTGATATCTTTTCAAATAGTTTTTAATCTATGTTTCTAGCAAATGAGACTTCTTCAATATCTTAATAATATTTCCTAGACAGAAAAGAGACAAAAATTAAATTTTGCTGCTTTTCAAATGGTTCTGCTATGAAGAAGACCCAAATTCTGCAATCAGATGTGACCCTGGAACACAAAATCAGTCTTAAGTCACACAGGTATATTTGTAGCAATAGCCAACAATACATTGCATGGGTCAAAATTATCGATTTTTCTTTTATGCCAAAAAATATTAGGGTATTAAATAAAGATCATGTTCCATGAAGATATTTCGTAAATTTCCTTCCGTAAATGCGTCAAAACTTTATTTTTGATTAGTAATATCCATTACTAAAAACTTAATTTGGACAACTTCATAGGCGGTTTTCTCAGTATTTTGGTTTTTTGCACCCTCAGGTTCCAGATTTTCAAATAGTTGTATCTCAGCCAAGTATTATTCTATCCTAACAAACCATACATCAATGGAAAGCTTATTTATTCAGCTTTGAAAAAATAACCCTTATGACTGGTTTTGTGGTCCAGGGTCACAAATGTGAGAGATCTCATTAAAACATTTCTCATTCAATTCTTTAGAATTCATTCTGTTTAATTTCTATCTGATTTTTGTAGAATTTCAGGAGGGATAGGAAGAATTTTAGGGCACATACACTCTCATAAATGTTTTTTCATTGGCATTGATAGATCCACAAAGAACCTTTAACATCCATGAAACTTATTCAATGCACAAATGCTTCTTTATAGTCGAAAACGGTTCTTTAGAATTTTCAAATGTTCTTCACACTAAGAAAAAAATGTTCTTTTAAGAACTGTTCAAAATGGAATTTGGAACCTTTTTTAAGAATGTCGATGAAACGCATCTCCGGTAGATATCCAGTACATCTCCTGAGCTTTGAAAGATCAAGCTATGGGTCATCCATACAAGTATGGTATACCTTCTGGTACTCTGATAAGCCACAAATAGCATCATTTGATCAGAATAAACCAGCGGTTGGTTCCGAAATTAGCATCCAGAATTCTGGCCAAAAAAAGCATGGCAATATCCCCCTCCAGAATAACCTCACACTGAGTTTTGTCTGTACTATATAACCACTTTATGATGAAAGAATTATATGCCTTGACTCCGGAGCCGTCCTTCAGGCACATATCTCAATCCTTGAGCGCATTCCGTCTCCTATATACCTAAACTCCATCCTTTTACATTCTGGATAAAATAAACAGGCGCTTCCCAGAGCTCAGAGTTAGTATTTGATTTCCTGCATTGCTTTTTCCTTTCAAGCCCTCTGAAGGGGCTTCTGCACTATTGGCATGGACCCCTTGGGTTCCCTTTTTGCTTTGTGGTCTTTCTTAATTTCATTACTTTAGCTGTGACCTTAATTAGCAGGGACCCAACCCCAGGAAACGAAATCCCATTTTGGCAAAAAAAGGAAGGTTGTAGAAAACTAAGCCCCGCTCCCTCGGAACAGAGGTAGGTAGGGTGACCCTCAAGAAAACGGCTCAGGGAGGCATCCTTCATTTCTCATTTTTCTTGCTCCCTATGGTGAGAGGAATTCAAAAGGATTCTGTTCTAAATGCTCCTGCTTGGACGCTGCATGTGTATAGAATGATAAATGGCTTCCTTTCTTAAAATTTTTCCCCCAAAGGATTGATCAAAATCAAAATGCAGTTTTAACATCAACTGGTAAAGTAAGGTGGACGTTAATGAAAAAATTTGCAAGAATTTATTGAAGGGAATCAAAAAGCCTTACACTTATTGTTTGAACTTATACTGTAAAGAATAAAAAAAACACAATTTGTTGAGTCAACTTAAAATAATTTGTAACTCAAATAAGTTTAGTCAACTTGAAATGTTAAGTTGTACTAAAATACAACTAATAAACCAAAGTGACAACTTCGGTTTATTAAACTTAATAGCTGGGTAAGTTACCCAGCTGCCTTAAAATTTTAAGTTGAATCAACTCAAATATCTAAGTTGTCACTTAGTACAACTTAACATTTCAAGCTGACTGAACTTAAAATTTTAAGGCAGCCAGGTAACAAATTATTTTAAGTTGACTCAACAATTTTTTTACAGTAAATAATTGCTAGTGAATTTTGCCAATAATTACAAAGAATCGCCAAAAGGCACATTGAATTAAACATGAACTTCAAGCAACTGAAATAGTGTCCTTGTAACACTCCAATAATTTTTTATAACTTCTAAAAATAATTGTTTAGAGTGTAGAAATTAACTGTTTTAAGATTTTTACATTTTTAAAACAAACAAACAAAATTGTCATGTAATTTTCATAGTATGAACTGCAATAAAAAAAATGTAAAAGAATTTTTTTATTGGTCTCAATCAGACTTTTGAACACAATGTTTATATATATATAAATAGATACATACACTATAAACAATTGCTAGTAAATTTTGCAAATAATTAGAAAGAATGCACACTGAGTTAATTTTGTAGAACTTCAAATGACTGAAATAGTTTTCTTGTAAAACACTCCAATAACTTTTGTTTTTATGACTTTTAATTTTTTTTACAGTTTAGAAATGCAGGACACAATTTTTTAAAACAAAAACAAAAATACATTGTAACTTAAAATAAAGGAAAACTTTTAATCAAATGTAATCAAAAGTCAGTAAAATTGATCATTTCTCACTAAAATATGAATTGCAATGAAAAAAAAATAAATGTAAAAGAGTTGCATTTTTTCCATTGGTCTTGATCAGACTTTTGAGCACTGCTGTATATTTGTATCGATGTTTATGTATAAAATCCCAGCATTCAAGTCCTTCACGCTCTCATATTTCGGCACGCCTGTCCCCTGGCGCTGGGGCATAGGGAGTCAATATGTCAGCATTTATCGATACCCCACTGAGCTACGCGGGGTTGTCAGGGCCCTATTCAGGCTCTAATGGCCCCCTGAGGTGCAGCGTCTATGCAGGCTGAAAGCGCAAAGAGGCCCGGGGCCCAGCCTGTTGTTGGACGTTAGGCGTGTGTTCCTATGGCCGCCCTGCGCCTTCACGCACATGACAAGAGCTATAAAAGACCAACGCCTTAGCTGCTTCTTCTGCCCCTCTCTTAAACCGCTTTTTTCAACCTCTTCTTGAAAGAAAAAAGGTCTAATTGTTTGTTGTGGGAGCCAAAGATTATAGACCCTCCCCTCCTTTAGCTCTTTTTTCTTTTCGTCTGTTTTCTTTGGGCTCGTCTTTCTCTCCGCCGCTTTCGTCATTTCTAAAGGATGTGATTTTTATCCTGAATGTTGTGAAAAGGGAAGCAAAAGAGGAACGATCCTGCGAGACTGCTTTTGACAATGGCAATGAGACACAAGAGACTGTTCAACTAAAGCTCAAAGTGGAATCGCTGACTTTCACAGGTTACTTTGCATAAATATATACTTTACTTGCTACTTTTGACGGCATGAAAAAGCATGCTGAGCAATGAGTTACAGTATGTTAGCATTTGGTTATTTTTCAGAGCAACATAGTGTGTTTTCAAGTTTTTGAGGAGCCTGAACCAGTCATAAGGGTGAATTTTTTAAAATTGAGATTTATGCATCATCTGAAAGCTGAAAAATAAGCTTTCCATTAAATGATAGGACAATATTTGGCTGAGATACAACAGTTTGAAAATCTGGAATCTGAGGGTGCAAAAAATGTACAAAATATCTTCATGGAACATGATCTTTACTTCATATCCTAATGATTTTTGGCAAAAAAGAAAAATTTTGACCCATATTGTTGCTAATGCTACAAATATACCCGTGCTCCTTAAGACTGGTTTTGTGGTCCAGGGTCACATATGAAGCAAGCACGCAGCGTTGAGGTGTATATATGCTGGATTAGGCTGACCTACATTATCTAGGTCTGTAATTCTGACTTGCATTGATTGCAGTCTGATGCATTTACACAACATTTTCAAAGACTTTATTGCTTTAATCAGACTGAAAGTGCATGTAAACGCACTTGTTTCTCTGCAGTGTTGTCTGGAGACTCAGATGCTGCTTCTCAGATGCTTCTCCTGAAGAAAAGTGTCTTGTAATTGGCGTTTCAAAAGAGATCTTAACAATGCTGCTCAGATTTTCCAAAATGGCATTGTCTGCAATTAAAGGTCAGAGATCACAACATAAACATTTTTTATTAACTTTTTAAGGCTGATCACTGCCTATGTAACTTGCATTGATTTTTAGGGGAAACTTTAAGTGAAACGAATGAGCAGCCTTCCTCCAGATGCTTTTTTTATTGTCAACATGCAATATTGCATCATAGTTGTGTGTATATATACGCATATGTAATTGTTAATCCAAGGCTTTTCATGGAGTTTTTTTTTTTTAAATGTTGCTATTTCGGCAGATTGGCTTAACCCTGTGGGGGCAGGACCGGAAAAGTACGTTCAAGCTCCATCTTCAACAATGCAAATTTTTCTGTCATTTATTTGATCCTGCTGTAAACCCCCCCGATTCTCCACCTCCCTCTCCCACCGTAGGCACACCAGTATCAAAGGTTCAATCCCTAAACAGACTTGAGGAAACACGCTGAGTTTTATATTCAGGCCGCGAGCCAGAGAGATAGCAAAGAGAGGCAGATGGATGTCAGAGATATCAAATCAGATCGCACGGCGCAAACTCGGCTCATTACGGGCTGTTCGGCATTATGATTCCCCTCTCCTCCTCCAAGAGTGACAAAAAGTATAATTGCTCCAGTGACTCTCACAAAGGCATGTACAAAATAAACATGTAAACAAAAATTAAGCAGAGACGCTGTTATTTTTGTCCTGTGGGAATGTGGGGGGTTTAGGAAGATGCCGAAGGAGGGAAAAAAAGGGAAAGATGTGTTGTCAGTTACACTCAACTGGTGTCATTTGCAGCTCCGAGGCTGGTCCTATTGAATGCCTGTAAAATAGCAAGCGTAAGACTTGATTGTAATTATGCTGGAACTAATATGCTTTTCAAAATGAGCCATTATGAGCTAATGCCGCACTGCAAAAAGCCCTGTCTGTTTTTGTCACTCTGTCTTGGGTAGTTTGCAAGGTACAGCTGATATTGAGGACATTGGTTACGGTATTAAAAAAAAGGCTGCATTGAATTTTGCCGTAATGTTGAGCTAATACTGATTCAAAGGCAATCTTAGCAGATGAGGCTGGAGACGCCTCTACCTCCTTCTCACTGTGTCATGGAGGCTTTTTATTATCCGCCATCCCTGACTAATTCCTGGGATTCTGATGATGTCAAAAGCTGCACTTTGAATTCTGGCTCAATCGTGCTTTTCAATTGTCTTTTTTTTTCTAAGGATCTTTGACATCCTTTTAGGCTCTTAGGTTTGGTAATGATATATCGAACTCTATTTTCAGACGAGCTGCGCAAATCACTTTTGATGCTGCTGGGTGATATAATTAAAATGATAAAGATAGATCAGGCCGACAAAGACACTGTTTTTAGCTGGGATTTTAAGCAGTTAGTTATTTACCCTTATTTGAATGTGTTCCACATACAGAAAGCTACTGTGGTGTATAGCATGGCACAGTGATGGCATCAGACTAAATGATTTTATTAGTGTCATCTCTCTTTTAAGCAGACCCAAGGTGTTTATATTATTTTTACTTGGCCATATGACATGCTTAACATAATCAACATACTTTGTTTAAAGCCCTTGGAGAAGAAAAAGGATGTCTTAAATTGCTGTGTCTTACAAATAGAAGTTCTAGAACTTTAACATCAGTGGAACTGATTGGACAAAATGTTCTTTATAGTGAAAAAAAATATTTTGAAAATGTTCTTTTAAGAACTTTTCACTAAACGGATCTTTGAGGAACCCAATGACAAGCTTTCGTTAAATAAAAAGTTTACCCAAAAATGTTTTGTTTAATCAAGCACAAAAGAGGATATTTTGAATATACACTGTAAGAAAAATTCCGTAAAATTTATGGTGAAAAAACGGCAGCTGTGGTTGCCGGAATTTTACTGTAAAAAATACGATAGCAGTGTTTTATGTTTTACAGTTTTCACTTAAATTTACAGGTAAACACCGTCATTTCATTAACTGATATTATGTTAATGTACCAACCTATTGAAGTACTGTAATCTGTTTTGTACGTTTGTAAGACACTGATAACCACCGAAAGCAGGTGGTAATGAGAAAGTCACACGATGAACCAAAGTCCATAACATATATAGAAGGTCATTCACACAAACACTAAACACTGGTAACACACATGAAACTGAAATAATGCAATAAACATTAACTTAACAACATTAGATGTAACATACAACCCTAATGTACAAGACTGCTAAGAAAAAAACTAAGAAGAAAGAGTTATTTAAACAAAAAAACATAAAATAAAAAAAATAATAAAACACATGGAATTTTGGGAAATTTCACTGTCTTTTACCGTTAACCATTTAACAGGGTTTTTTTACCGTTAAATTCATGGTCATTTTTTACAGTGTAGATTTTTCCGTACAATGAAGGTCAGTTGGGTCCAATGTTGTTTGGAGCTCAGTGTTCTTTAAAATATCTGTGTGCTGCAGAAGAAACAAAGTCATACAAGTTTGGAACATCCTGAGGATGAGTAAATGATGACAGAATCTTCATTTTGGGGTAACTATCCCTTTAAGCCAACGTAAGCTAACGTAAACGATTGCTAAATTGAGCTAAATGTGTATGTTGGCTTAACTCTCTCAGATAATGGGCTCTAAATGGATGAGATTTGGCTTTAGTGATTCATGCATCCAAGCAGCAGAGAACCTACTCGTGACGGTTTATCTGCTTCTAGCCCTCTGCTCCGTAAGGGTTTGCTTCTAAAATGAAATACGATCTGAGCATTCTGTACACACCTGATTTTGTTGCAAATTAAATACTCGGCACAAAGTCAACGTTTCGTTAAAGATCACGTCGGGCCCTGGAGGAAAAACATTCAGGCTGTAGCACAGAATGAATGGAACGTAATTAGGCTTTAATTGGCTGATAAGTGAGCAGAGGACTTTATCAATATCCCCAGAACCCTCAAATAGAATTACAGCTCGGTTATTGTGAGGCGGATTACTCAGGATGTACCTTATTGTTTTAAAACAGGGAAGAGTTCTTGTGAATTGACCTCACATCTTCTTGGGCTTAAATGTGTTTAAAGTGCAAATGAACTGCTGCTTTGGTCCCCTGATTACTGTGGTTAAATGTAGTGCATTTTAAATAAGGAATGAGAGCAATTTCGTATACTTTTAGCCATGTCATTTTGCGCTTAAACAGTCGGCTAAGTCACTCCATGCTCACATTAGCAGCTAGCAGGGACCGTATGCTTGTAGCATATTACGTGTCTGCCATAACCTATCTGAACCCATTAGGGGCTACTGTTCGCTTGATAAAAGCTAGCATCCCAATCAGTGGATCTCTTCGGGACAGAGACGAGGCTTGTATCGTGCCCCTCTCACTGCTATATCTCTGCCAGCATCTGTTTCATTACCATAATCCTTTGCTGTTGTCAGGGGGCCTGTTGACCTTCAGTCTTGGGCTCGCAAGACGGCTGAGCTAGAGCTTGTGAGACGGCAACAACAACCTGAGTTTTGTTTCCGAGTTTTGCCCATTGATTACGTGTGTTTTGTGAAATATTTCAATACAAAAGACGTGCAGCGGGATTTGATATGGTTACAGTACGTTTGTAATTAAAAACAAAAAGGCTTTGATGCGTCAAACGTGTGGACAGGGGGAGAAAAAGCAAAGAGACGAGAGGGCAGGATACGCTGACAGAATCTTGCCTCATGAATCATGTGGTGAAACTGTGCAATGAAACAAAAATCACAGCGGCACGTCTTTCCCTCCCCCTCAGGACACCGAGGTGACTTTGGAAAGTGATCCGTAGACCACTGCGCCAGTCTCAAGTGTTGTCATGGTGTGTTAGCAACAAATCGCTCTGGCGCATCCTCATGAAAACCAACAAAGGGATATCCAGGATATGTACATATTCAACTTTGTATATTCAAGATTTTGTTCGTGTGCTGGAGTGCTAGGCAGTGTTGTGAAAAAATCAATCTTTATTAAAAGGGGGAAGATGGAGGAATTGATTTAATGAATGCGAACTCATGTCCTGCGGTCGCATGTAATCCATTGAGAATCATTGAGCCAGAGCTTGGGGAGACAAAAAGACATTCTGTGAAGACTGCTCGAGTGGTCTGTAATGATAGTCTCCATATAATCCGCTAATTCCTTGTTTAATTAAACTCCAGAGCTGGTCTGGAGACTGCAGCAGTTTGGTTCATCTTGAAGCGGTGGCATTGCAGAAGGGTTTTTTTCTTCTATTGTTGATGATGTAGTGCCAAATACTTGCACGTGTGCCAAGAAGAATGCATTTGTTGATATTCAAGTGTATACTTGCACCTCTGGATTTTGGTTCTTTTAATTGCTCATTTGCAGTTTTTTCTTCTACTCTGCAAGTATTTGGTGCACCAGGAAGAATGCATGCCTAAATGCATAAGATGATATTTTATTTTGTATTTACCACGGACTTTCACATGCACCAAGAAGAATGCATTTGTTGATACCCAGTGTACTTGCATGTCCAAAGTTTGGTTCTTTTTCTAATGCACTTTTAATGTACAAGTGTTTGGGTGCACCAGAATTGACATGCATCAGGAAGAATGCATGCATAAATGCATAAGATGATATTTTATTTTGTCTTTACTATGGACTTTCACATGCACCAAGAAGAATGCATTTGTTGATATCCAACATGCATGCCCAGAGTTTGGTTCTTTTTATTGATAATTTGCAATTTTGTTTCTTCTGATGTGCAAGTATTTGGTCCACCAGAATTGACGTGCACCAGGAAGAATGTTTGTATGGATACCATAGTTTTTTTGGGGCTTTTCCATTGACTTCCACATGCACCAAGAAGAATGCATTTGTTGATACCCAACGTACTTGCGTGCCCAGAGTTTGGTTCTTTGTATTGATATATCTTCTGTTGTGCACCAAAATTGACATGCACCAAGAAGACTGTGTATATAGATACATAAACACGTCCGCCCGCAGTTTGGTTCTTTTTGTTGTTGGCGGTTGCATTACGCTTGAGGGTTGTTTTTCCCCCATTGTCAGTTTCAAGTACACCCAATACTTGCACATGCACCAAGAAGAATGCATTGGCCGATACGCACGGACATACTCGCACGCCCACGCACATACTAATATACACACACTTGCACACTCCCACAGGCCTTTTTGTAACCTCTTTTGCTGGCAGCCTATCAGCCATAGAAGAGGCCTGGCAGATGGGGGTTTGAGAGAGATGATCAGGCTCCGGTCTGGCAAAAGAAAACGGAGATGCAGGAAAACTCGTGTGAAGTGGTCCAGGGTGCAGGAACCTGCTGATCAGCAGTGGGCAGAGAGCGCGCACGATGGCTCAAAGGAGATTTGTCTCCGCCGTGGCAGCTGTGGCGTTGCGGGGGAAGGAGCTCGAAGCCCTTCTTTCTGTCTTTCCCCCGTGGATGATGCAAGACCAAAGGGCCTGGAGCAAGACTCACGCTACGCTGCTTGTTAGCACTCATGCGTTTTAAGAAAGCAAATGTAAAAGTGTGATTTTTGTGACAGGACCTTTCACGAGCTTTCTGCTGCCGTGAATAGATATACAGAGGTGGCTCACAAATAAAGTATGATGCAATTTTAGAATCAATTATCATGGTAATGTATTTCAGTAATATATCTTAACGCACTCCATATCTCTCCTTACAAACGCTTCTCTTGGCTCGCTCGTAGTAGTGTTCGTCTTTGTGCCGGGGAAATACTCCTCTGGCTAAAATGCAAACTGCCAACTGCGATCTGCACTTGTCTTTGACTGCATGCCTGAAAAAAAGTAATGTAAAATATGTTGTAATATATTTCGAACACTAGCTTGAAACACAAAGAGAGGGATTCAATGGCCCAGAAGTCTCATACATTCTTATTTCAAACACTTGCTCTTAGGAGCTAGCCCCGGGCCGCTACAGAGAGAATAAGGCGGACGTGCTACAGCAAGGTGTCTGGTGTAGATTACCCTAACCCTCGCAGTTACGTCCCCCAGGCCTCTCCAGGGCTCAGTGGCAGGATTATGTGTCTGAAGACTTCTCACATATGAATAAGACCCAATAAAACGGTATCTAGGGCTCCATTGACACGTCGAGATAACGGAAGCATTAATATCGCCGTGATAGCCCGTCTCGGCTTTCAGGATCGTTTTCCGTTGACAAATTCGTGGTATGCCGCTGTACTGGCGACAGCTGAGATTTTCAATTGCTGTACATATCAAATTTTCAAAAATAACTTGTCATTTTTTAAAGCATCTAACCCTTGGTGCTGATGTTCAAAGCATTTCAAAGATTTATTTCCAAACTGTGTACGCAGGTAATCGTACGGACGAAGGTTCGGATGTGGAGTCAGAGCCAGATCTGCCCCTGAAAAGGAAACAGAGACGCAGCCGTACCACCTTCACGGCGGAGCAGCTGGAGGAGCTTGAGAAGGCCTTTGAGAGGACACACTACCCCGACATCTACACTAGAGAAGAGCTTGCACAGAGGACCAAACTGACCGAGGCTCGTGTACAGGTGGGATACGCTCACTTGCAATCGCAATTGACCTTGAATCTATCCGACTGGCTTTTAGACCTCCTTTCGGGGTTGTTTCTTCTCTTGTCAACCAGACGCCTCTGTTTATTGCTGGTGTTTGTTATATTTATTTATTCAGCGGAGACTAATTGTTTGACCTCCCCTCCCCTTTGGGAGCACATCACTCTCAGTCAGATGACAGTTGGAGCCCTGCCCTATTACTTTCACCCCTAGTCTTTGGGACGCTTCCTGACAGTTTGTGAACCCTGTAGTTTTATGTAACATCGCAAAGCAAATACAGTAGAATTATAGCAGCAGCTGCACTCTGAGCTAGTGGGAGACGAAAAGAGGGATGGGGGAAAAAGAGAAGGGAAGAAAGGAGAACAGACAAAATGCATTCCTGATGGATTTCTCATCTCTTCCCTTGGCCGGCGATCGCTTCCCAGCACTTGAAAGCTGGCCGCTACTTGTAAATCCCTCTACATATCAGAAAGGATCCCTCTGGGTCTCTCTGGGGACTCTGTTCCCTGACAACAACATTAATCAATCAAGCGCTTGTAAAAGACTCGACAAGGCGGGGGTAAGGGGATCTAGGTTTCTCCAAACTCTCATCCTCATGTCGTCCTCCGTAGATCCCGGGTACCTACGATTAGGTTCCTCACCAGAACGTACACATCAACAGGGTAACTGATTTAACATATGTCTTTGTCTGTCTCAGAGCATTCAAGGAAGAAGACGTATGTGTCTAAATGGTTGCTTCCACACTCTTGGGAGAATTTTGAGAGATTTATGCTTGTTTTCTCGCAATATTTCACACATGATGTGTTTAGGGGACCGATTTGCATTGATTGTAGGTTTATGTCTGCTAAGCTCTGGTGTATGTGAAAGCATTCATTATTACTTAAACAGCATTACAAAAGATAGAGGTGTCTTGGGAATTTCGAAAGGGAGAAAGGGAAAGCCCCGAGTTAAACAACTACAACTCTACCGTACATATTAGCTGTGATAATAATGAGCATAAGACCACGGGTGTGAAAACAAACCTTTAATTGTTCAATGAAAAGCAACATGGCTGTCAAACACAAGCGTCTTCTGTTCCAGCATGTTATGGCAACCAGAGAGCCACATTTGTAGGTCAATTGTGCATTTCTTGGACCGCAAGAATCCCCCACGGGTGCTTGGAGT
This sequence comes from Labeo catla, assembly GCA_012976165.1. Taxonomy (NCBI): domain Eukaryota; kingdom Metazoa; phylum Chordata; class Actinopteri; order Cypriniformes; family Cyprinidae; genus Labeo; species Labeo catla. Next base: position 49,133 of record VONZ01000992.1, read on the forward strand.
ATTTATGGTAACTGATGTAAATGACAAGAGATAGGACCAAAAGAGAAACCTTGAACAAGGCCGGATAACCAAAAGGACACATCTTTCCCCCCTCTCGCATAATAGGGCTAAAGGGATATCATGTGAAAAGCTGAGGTATTCGAGTCATGGATATAATTTGTTAATGCAATTTTTCTCATAATCTAATTCTGGAACACTTTGAAAATCTCCAAAGGTCAACTCAAACTGAATCTTCCAAAAAGGTCACCGTAGGAAAGTGACTTTGGTTAAGCACAGTAAATATTGGCCGGAGGTCTTCATTGTTGTTCGCTGCTCAGTCTAGTGCTAAGGAGGGGATTGTGGCATTTCTCTGTAGAGTCTATTGTGAAAGTCCTTCCTCCCCAAAGCAGCACCCCACAAAATGGGTATTTCATGTGTGGTTTTGCCATTGACTTTTTTTAACCGCTAAAGGAGTCAGTCTGGTATAGTACTCATATAGATTTGCTCATAAAAGTGCAGTTCATCATAGCTCACACTTTGACCTCCCATTGGACTGACATTAAAGAGTACTTGATAATGCGTTTAACCCACCCAAAACACTAATTCAACAAGGTGTCCGAGTTTGGCACGAGACCCAAGAAGACATTCCATGGCTCAAACGTGCCAATTTATGGCAGCTGCATTGGCAGAGACTTTTCGAGTGTTCTAATAAAATATGACATGTTGTTTCATGGCAAGAATGCAGGTCTTCTTCATGGAGTTACCATTAGAGGTTTCCGCTGGTTTGGCTTTGGGTATGTCGGCAGGTTTCTGTATAGAGATTCCTCCCAGGCCAGAGCGAGATCAGACCTTTGGCCCGGTTGGTGACCTGCTCCACCACAGCTGTGCAGACTCATCCGGCAGATGTCAGTTTAGTGGGGAGCGGAGAAGAGGGCACTGGGGTGAGACAGGGGCCAAAAGAGGGGCCTCTCCACCCCTGGAACATCAACTCCAGAACGTGTTAGACAGCCCTCCTTCTGCAGTCTTGGGGCAACGATATGCATGGCAAGTAAAATGGAGAGTAGGGTGGTGCACCATTCAGAATTAAGCTTAGAATGCTTTTTAATTTGCAGAATTTGATTTGAATTTGAACTGATGGAATTTGAAATTAGAATCAGAAGTATTTAAGTGTTTCAGAGTTTATATTAGATAGATCTATATGTGATCAGTTTTTTACAATGAAAATTTAATACATTTCTTTTCCTGTAATTCTAATTAGATGACCTGTGGGGTGTGGCCAAATCAGTGTAAATGCACACTCATGAAAAAATCCAAGTCTTCCATTTTAAAATATAGAATTTTTTTTTTTTAGTTCTCAGTTTAGTTTTAGCCAACTTTTTTGTTGTACTGGAATTGGTGAATGCTTATGTATGAAGTGAAGTTATTCCTAAATTGTTGCAGAAAGCTGGCAGTATCTGTATTTCTGTGTATGTACATTATGGGTCATTCTATAATTAGGGGTACATTTAGAATTTGACAATGTGAAGAAAAAAGTTTTCCTTTTTCCCAAAAACCCAAACATGACCTTACATAGCTGCTTTGAGAGAATTTACATTGTATAAAGTGCTATAAGGTGATCTGTAGGAACATGTGCATAAAATACCATCTATGTTTGCTACTGTCCACCATGTTACCTTTACTGGGTAACACAGTTGACAGGTAACTTAGTTGACATTTTTGGGCCTATACTCAACATGGAAGCCTAGAACTACTGAGCATATGGTATGTTTAGAAATATATTTTCATGAACAAACATAAGTTTTAGTTAAATTGTCCTATTAAAATTTACAGGAATAATACTTGTGTAACACTGTTGACAGTCAGTTAATCCACATAGGATTGCTAGTTTAACCAATGTTAGGGGAAAGAGAGAGAACATCACTTCTAGTGTTTCATCCATGTGCTTCTAGAGGAGATATCATCATACCATGCAAATTATGTGAGAATGGGACAAACCATTCTTTTTTGAGGAGGGATTTTCCAGTGGGTAACTTAGTTGACAATGGTTTTTCAGACACAAATAAAACAAGTTATATCACAATAAATACTTATTATTTCTGAAGCGCACACCCAAATGTCTTGATAGCCTAATCTAACTGAAGGCAAAACTATTAAATTCATTTATATTTGAGGTAATTTTCATGCTTAAATGCAGAGCAGAATGAGCAACTTTACAAAATCGGGCAGCTGAATACTAGGATTGTATGTGATATGAACATCATTTCTGAACAAAATATATGGCTTTTTCAGCATATAGTAGTGTGATTGTGAAAAATATAATTGTGTACTACAAAATTAAGCAATGGGGTTTTATATTGATGACAATATATTTAAAATATTCTTCACGGACATACATTCAATGCATCTAGTTGGCTTATCCTTCCTCAGATCCACTGCAGTTCTATCTCACAAATCATGCACCCCAATCCATATCTTCTCAGACCGGTTTCAGTTCAGTTTGATGGTAGCGGGGATGTTAAAGAGTTGTGACAGGGTTATGTACCCTAGCAGAGGCTTTCTCCCTGTGGCTGCACAGTCCTGCTGCTTTACTTCCACACGGTGAATGAGCACCACGTAAATGCCATGTGACATCTGAAGAAGTCGAGCCACTACTCAGTCCATTAGTGTTACGGCAAACGTTTGCAGGCCGCTCTAAGTGTTAGCTAGGTGAAACAAAGGGAGAATTTTCAGCCAAGTGTAGAGCGTCAGAAAGGCTGGTGGTTGTTATAAATCACCCACAATGAAGTGAATTGCGTTCTGTTCTTATTGAGTCTGAAGTTTTTAAGAGGTTACGGCAGGCTCCACTTCAGTTAGCAGTCATAAGAGAGCCGTGCCGCTGGCTCGTGTTCCTCCTTTCTGACATAGATCCCCTTTCACAAGCACTGCGCATTTTGCATGCGGCTATTATAGTTAGCAGAATCTAATAAGGTGTAAATATTTCCCTTTTATGAAGCGTAGAAATCAATTTGGCTGGAAGTTAGCCTTTCTCTACCTGGGAGTTGTGCGGTTTTATAAAGGAGAGGTTGTGTAGGTCAAGATATAGCTGAAGATATTTAACATATGAAGTGTGTAGACTATTAATGCCATTTCTAAAGACTTTGTTGTCTCTTTATGATTTCCCTACGGTGTTTATAATACTTTATATGCATTTCTGTGCCAATATTCCATATAATATTCCAGCAATTCCTTGCACCCCAAAAATCCCATCCAGCCCAACAGGCAACTCTGTTCCTGAGAGTCTTAGCTTGTGCACCATAAAAGAATAAATAGGATTTATGAAGACTGTAGAGAGCAAAATTGTTGCAATGCATCAGTGAGAATGTTCTAACAGTTTCGCATTATTAGAATTTAAATGACTTTCTTTTAGCCGCTTTGTGTTGGTTGATTCTTATCTAAGTAATCCCAGTCTCCTTTTTGCAATTCGCGTTCCCAGTAATGTTAATTAGCATAGCGCCAGACAGAGAGAAAGAGAGCGAGAGAATTCAAGCAGGCTGTGGAAGAAAGAGAAAAAAACGATTGTTTGATGTAGTCAACACATTGCTTGTTAGACTGAAGTTGGTTAAATCGCATTTGTTGGTATAAAAACAGATGTCGCCCTTGTTTAATGTTCATTTCTTTGAAACACGAGGTGAATGGCCTGAAACCTTTTAAAAGCATCCCTTAACAACATTTTCGTTAAAAACAAATGGTTTTCAGTGGAGACTGTTGTTGTATCCAACACTGTCTTGGATTTACGGGCAACTGTTTGCAGTGACTTATTGAGTGTACACGTGTGAAAGTGTTTTGGTGTACACAGCGGTCTCACAAACAAGGGACTTGCGGTGCAGGAAACATGCCGTAAAAGACAGGAATAAGAAACATTGTGCATGTGCACACAGGTTGATCCTGTTTATCCGTGACAGGTGTGTGCAGTAAACACAAATCTCCATAGATTCCTGCATTGGACACAGGGACAGCGCTGAGGCCAGACGATGCTCTGTCTTTGGGTTTATAGTCCGTAATGATTGAAACAATGCGCGCACGATCAGCCAAACACACAGTTTCTCACACACTTCACGATCTGAGCTGTGCAGAAGCTAATTATTGAACTTTGATTGATTAAAATGGGGTTATGCACTCAAAAATATAAAAATTTACTCGCCATTACGCCACTTCTGCGGTACCAAAAGAACAACATTGGACCCCATTGACTTTCACCGACATTGGTATTTAAAAGACAATTTATATTAAAGAAGTAGTTCACTTCCAGAACAAAAATTTACAGATAATGTACTCACCCCCTTGTCATCCAAAATGTTCATGTCTTTCGTTCTTCAGTCGTTAAGAAATTATGTTTTTTGAGGAAAACATTTCAGGATTCCTCTCCATATAATGGACTTCTATGGTGCCCCTGAGTTTGAACTTTTTTCTTAAAAATGTACAATTTATGTACTTTTTAACCTCAAAAGCTCGTCTTGTCTAGGTCTGCGTGAACTCAGGTTCAAGACAGTTAGGGTATGTCGAAAAACTCCCATCTTGTTTTCTCTTCCAACGTCAAAATTGTCCAAAATCGCTGCAGAAGTACCGACCCAGCGTTTACAAAGTGAACATGAAAAGAAGGTCAAACGCCCTTTACAAAAAAAAAGGTAAAACAGCGATGGATTATTTTGAAGTTGCATGTGAAAATGAGATGGGAGTTTTTCGATATACCCTAATTGTCTTGAACCTGAGTTCACGCAGACCTAGACAAGACAAGCGTTTGAGGTTAAAAAGTATATCAATATAAATAGACATTATTTCAAAATATCTTTTTTGTGTTCATAAGTCGTATAGGTGCTAAATGCATGATTTTCATTTTTGGGTGAATTGCCTCTTATATTCAAATGCAACACTTAGAATTAACCCAACTTCTTTACCTTTTAAGTTGCATTTTTCATTATTTCAAAGTGTTTATCCTGTGCCGGCCCCACTGTTTCAGCATTCTCCCTAAGAACTGCTGTCAGTGGACGGCGCTGAAGTTCTTCCTCATGTGGTTTTGGTGTGGGCCTGGATGAAAACCGTCTCAGTGGAGGAATTAGGCTGGATTGCAGACAGCGAGGGGGGGAATCTGGGACTGTTCAAGGTGACTTTGTGATTGGGTTCCAAATCCAGCTCAGAGGGTACGACTGGAGCGACCCAGAAAACACACACACATATACATAATCTGAGCAACGCGCTATGATGACGCATCCCTCTGTGCTATAAAACAGAACTGTATTGATTTAGGCATATTGGGCTTAATGTTTAACTTGATAGAGTCAACTCGTGCACCTCTGTGACGCCACGTTGCTTTCAAAAGCAGCAAATTCACTTAGACAGATATGCTGCACAGGCTGCTGGTGTGATTAAGGCAGACAGTAGTCTTTGCCGAGCACATGGTAAAGCCACAAGATCTGCTGGCTGCATCGTAAGTGCTCTGACCACAGGGATACAGGCGGCTCGCTGAGATTGATGTATCCCAAATCTTTTTATGAATTGTCATAGCATTATGCATCTTACAGATTGTGTGGTAATGCATGTGCAAAGATTAGTTTACGTGTGAGGATGAGAGATCAAGCATAAAGCCAAAAAAGAAAAAAAGAGGTATTTGAAGTGATAAAAGTTTGCTTTTACATGTGGCTGTAGAAAAATTACAAACGAAATGTGAAGTGATGAGATTTAATTAACTTTTGCTTCAAGTTTTTATGAAAATGTTGACTTTTTGGGATATTTTGCGTTTTCTTTTAGGTTGGTGGAGTGCATCTGTTTGCATCTGTAGATTTAATTTACAATACATATCTTAATAGGCGTTTTCTCAAAATTCGTTTTTTTTCTCCTGCACACTCTTTTTGTCCAGAAATCTCCATGTACACCAAACTTTACAGTTTTATTCCAGTGTGAATTCTAAAGGTTTTTAGAGGGGTTTGTTCATTTATCATTTGATTTATATTGCATTTTATTTCTAAAATCATGGAGAAAAATTCAGTATTCAAAACTTTAGTTTTGTTCCAGTGTATATTCTGAAGGTTTTTACAGAGGTGTTTGTTCATTTGTCATTTTATTTATATGCCATTTTTATTCCTAAAAACATTGAGTGATAAAAATTCAAAATTCAAAAATTCAAAAATTCAAAAATTCAAAAATTCAAAAATTCAAAAGTTCAAAATTCAAAATTAAAAAATGCACAAATTAAAAATAAATAAATAAATAAATAAATTCAGTTTAAAATGTAAAATTTCAAAATTCTCTCTGTGAAAAAAACTTTTATTATATGAACAAACACTGTAGGAATAAATATAGAAATGAACTCTAATGTTTGGTATATGTAAGTGCTGCTGAAAAGAGAAAAAAACTCACAGCCTTTAAAGATATGTATTGTGATCAAAATCTACAGATGAAACAGACAGTTGAAAGTGAAACACTTAATTTATTTTGGGTGTTTGCTTTCCACTACTCTGAAAGACAACTTATTATGGAAGCAAACGTCAAAATTGACCAGTTCATGAAAAAATACAAAAATCTACAAAACGTTCCTCACTGATGTCTCATAAGTAAGTATCTGCATCTTGCAGCAGAAGAAAGAAGGTGGAGGCCGTCAGGATGAAAGGATGAAGGGGTGGGTTCAGAGGTCAAAGGTCAGGAGGCACAGCGAAGTGGGACACTTTTGGGTTGGTGGGGGAAGGACACAACCTTCTTCCATTCTTCATAACCTGTTTGTCCGATTCCCAGTAGGGGATCTGTTCGAATCCCAGCACATTTCCCGAGCTTCTTCAGGACATGAGACCATCCTTTATCTATCTGCGACACCAGGTTTAGGCTCAAGACAGGCAGAGGGGGTGAAGCGTCTCCTCCTAAACCCTTTGAGAGGATGACGGTCGGGTGGGGGTTTCACATTCTGAGAGCGTAAGAAAGAAAGATTCGAATCCGACGCTTGACAGATGGGTAAGAGTCATCTTTAGTCGCATCAAACGTTGGCGAGCCATTGAAGTCATCTGAATGAGATGCTAGCTGTTAGTGGCCTGACAGTTTTGCACATGGACAATGTAAGCAACGCTTTGTAAGAAAGAGCCAGCGAGTGTGTGTGTGCGTGTGTGTTTTGTAGAGTGTGTCTGCGGTGTCGTTGCATCAGAATAGAGTGTGTCCTTGTGTGCGTACCATGAAAGTGGAGCTCTTAAAGGCACGTTTAAAAAGGGACGCCCACTCTTTGTGGACACTTTTCAGCCTGGTGTATTGAGAGGCCTTTGTCTCCACCTTTCATCTGGACGCACAATGGACCGGCCCGTTTTAAACACAACGGTAGATGAACTGCCCTGACAGTGTATTAAACGCGGATGAATTGCCAGTGCATGGCATAGATCAATGTCCTCCAACCTTTCACATACGCAGGGCTCCGGTCTTGTTCCTGTGAAATAGAGCGGGCTGCTTTCAGAGACGCTAATTATATTCATGTTTTGATGGAGGAGAAGCCTCCCTTTAAAATGTGCAAATTGTCCTCATCTTGAGACAACTGTCTGAAGTCAGTCTGGTTTGAATGGACGTTATTTTGGTCAGACATAAACAAAAAACTATTTTAACACATTTTGCCTTTAAGAAACAAATGATTTTTTGCCATTTTAATGCCTCTAGTGGTAGAAAAATGACACGCTTTACCTTTAATCCTGCTGTTTTAATAAAATAGTTTCTCCAGTTGTGTAAGATGTCATATTGACCCTAAATTCTAAAATATATACTTCATATTTGTGACCCTGGACCACAAAACCATAAGTAGCATGGGTAATTTGTGGCAATAGTCAACAATACATGCCAAAAATCATTAGGATTTTAAGTAAAGATCATGTTCCGTTGAAATATTTTGTAAATTTCGTTCTGTAAATATATCAAAACTTAATTTTTGATTAGTAATATGCATTGCTAAGAACTTCATTTGGACAACTTTAAATGCGATTTTGCCAATATTTAGATTTTTTTTTTGTTGTTGCACCCTCAGATTCCCTATTTTCAAATAGTTGCATCTCAGCCAAATATTGTCGTATCCTAACAAACCATACATCAATAGAACACTTATTTATTCAGCTTGAAAAAATAACACTTATGAATGATTTTGTGGTCCAGGGTCGCAAATAGTATATTTAACTATATGCAAGTATACCATACGTTGGCAGGTAAAGTTGGACATGCTTATAAATCAAACTTTATATAAAGAGCTGGATGGTAATATAATTATTTTCTGCAATGAAATAAACAACAGGCATCTGAGATTTGCCATATAGAATTATTTATAGCTTTAAATGAGTATGCATGTGAATAAATTTGGATATAATGCATATACAATGTAATATAGTTTTTCTGTTTTTGCATCATTTATCATGTTGATTTTTGGTGAATTGCATGGAAACCAGTGGTGTGCTCAAAATTTGTACAGCCTTTCCAAAACACACATATATGTCAGAACTTCCCATGCACATTCATGACCCTAAATGAGAAAAAAAGTCTAATTTTCAAGTACAGTCAAATAGTTTAATTTGAAGTAGTTTACATGTGGGTCAAAGTGACCCGCACACAGTTTTTGTCCATAAAGTGCATTTTACACTACAGCAGCTATGCATTAATTTAGTAAAGCCAAACAGTTCATTCAAGTATTATAGCTAGCTATTAAGCATTATGTTAAAGATGTGACAGATGTCTGTGTGTGTGTTTCAGACAACACCGCTGCAGTAAAAGTCCTCTAGACTCTCTTTAAAGTGTCCAACAGGTAGATAAACATACTCAAGATGTCTGTGGTGAGATGTGTGGGCTACCTCTGACCTGTTTACGACCTCTCGTCTCTGATGGCAGCTCAGAGCGGCCTGTTTATACAGATCACAGCTTTAGCCACTTAACTAGAACAACAGGGACCTCAGCATGTGCTAAGAGGCAGTTTCCCATGAGGACGCGCTCTCCGCCACACACATGCCCATGAACCTGTCTGGAAGACTGCTGATTGCTATCGACTGCAGCAATGGGTATTTGAAAAAATGCATTTTTGTTTTTTATTAGGTCTGGTTTAGCAACCGAAGAGCAAGGTGGCGCAAACAAGCAGGAGCAAATCAGCTGGCAGCATTCAACCACTTGTTGCCCGGAGGGTTTCCACCAACAGGCATGCCGACCTTACCCACCTATCAGCTTCCAGAGTCGACGTATCCCAGCACCACTCTCTCTCAAGGTAGTGTACAATAATAATACATAAACTTCTATAGATACACACTAACATTGAAAAGGTTGTTTGTTTGTTTGTTTGCAAGTATGCATTGATCAAAAGTGACAGTAAAGACATGTATAATGGTCTAAAAGATTTCTACTTCTAATAATTGCTGTTCTTTTGAAATTTGTGTTTATAAAAGAATCCTGAAAAGAAAATGTATCAACAAAAATGCAATGCAGCAAATCAGCATATTAGAATGATTTTTGAAGGATCATGTGACACTGAAGACTGAGAAATGATGCTGAAAATTCAACTTTACATCACAGAAATAAAATAGTCTCATGTGTTTCAGATGGCACGAGTACGTTGCACCGGCCGCAGCCCCTGCCGCCTTCCTCCATGCACCAGGGCGGGCTCTCGGCTGACAGTAGCTCCGCCTACGGCCTCTCATCCAACCGCCACACCTTCTCCAGCTATTCAGAAACTTTTATGAGCCCATCAGCTTCAAGCAACCACATGAATCCCGTGAGCAACGGCCTCTCGCCACAGGTTAGTGCAGAGGCCTCTTTTGCAATGTCAGAACGATGAAAGGCATGCTGAATGAACGCCAGCATGGTTCAGAGATCAAGAACGCCGTCGAGTTAAGCTAGCATTCGTTGCTTGTGTGGAAACAGATCATTTTTGCACTAATATGGAGGGATGAAAGTGTTTTGCTTAGTTTTTCCTAGTCTGAAAACATTAGAATGATTCCCAAACCATCACTTTATTTTAATGTGACATATTTCAGAATAAAAGCAGATAGTCAGTGAGAAAAGTGAAATTTATGTTGCTTTGGTCATTGATGTTAGAGTAAAGCATTGCATAATATTTCTTTGTGAGTAAGTAGGAGTTGCTTTGTTTTGCACTCATTTCTTAGTATGTGGATTTCTTGTTTCTGGATTTGTGTTGCTGTGGTTGTGTTTTTGCAAAAAAAAATTCCAGTTATCCTCTTCGGTCTCCGTTAATGAGCGTTTAGGGTGACTTTCTCCAGAAACGGTTCTGTGTTAAATACCCAGCATTAAAAAATAATGCGTATTGATGCAAATCGCATGTAAGGAGTGAATTATACACAATTATCCATCAATACTGGGCAGTCTTGCCGACCCTCACCAACAAGATGTGGCTAACAAGCATAAAATAAGATTGAAATGGTGTGTAAAGAGTTGAAAATGAATTTCAATGCTGCATTTGTCCACAATTACCCTTTCGTTCACACATGTTTTATTGGGGGTTTCCTTTTCTCTCCCCTGCTCTCTCAAAGCAGATTGAGAAACATTCTCGGCATTACCCTCTTTTTTTTCTAGAGAAGAAAGAATTAAGGATTTGGTGACAAAAAAGAGCTTTTCCCCTCGTAACTACGACGTCGGAAGGATAACATGGGCGTCTTACAGTGAGAGAGATTGTTAATCGTGGCACAGGGGCTTTGAGCACTAATGCCTTTGCTCCAAACCTCCGTAAATACCAGCAGACATGGAGGTCTTTTTTCTATTAATGGGAGCGTTTAACAGTGGAGATGGAGGCGCTGCCTCTTGCTTAAACACTTTCTCCTAATAAGTAATAAATGTTTTTTTTGCGACTAATGCTGTGGATTGGTCTGCAGGCTTTAAATTGGGCAGATAAATGCTACGTTTTGATTTTTTAAACACTGTATTTCTGTATATTGCCACTCAGCTTAGTTTAAATGCTTCTTTTAATAGTTTGATACTTTTGTAGATTAATATAAATTGGGGCTACATATGGATTTCTTTACAAAAGCAATAATAATATTTTGATATATTTAATATATAAAGATATGAATTGTTTTTTTTTTTTTTTTTAAATGTTTGGGTTTGACTTGATAGTGAAAGACAAGTATGCAAAATACATTTCAATACTGTTTAAAAAGCATGCCAGATTGCATTTGGTTGCGTTATTTTTTTAGCTACAAGAACTATAATAATAATAATAATAATAATAATAATAATAATATAGTATTTTATATTATTATTATTATTATTATTATGTTTTTATTTGGCAATCATTTTAATATAGAATTAATAATAATTGTATTATATTATTACTCAATAATTTGAATAAAAATAATAAAATAATAATAATAATAATAATAATAATAATAATAATTCTTATTATTATTACCAACACAAAATGTCAGTGTTTGTTTTAGATGTGAAATTTATTTATATATATATATATATATATATATATTTTTTTCTCATTTAGGAATAGTGGTTTTGATCACAATAGCTGACAGAATGTCAGATTATAAGTATTATAAAATTAAATTAAAATAAATAAATAAATAATTTATATAATTAATCTATAATCATATTTATTATTATTATTATTATTATTATTACTCACAAAAAAATCAGTGCTTTTATTTATTTATTTATTTATTTTAGATCTTTAATATTGGGAAGAGTTGTTTTGATCACAATAGCTGATAGAATGTCAGATTATGAGTATTATAAAATAAAAAATAAAAAATAATAATAATAAATAATTATTAAAATAATAATTTATGTAATTAATCAATAACCATATTTATTAATATTATTATTATTATTATTATTATTATTATTATTATTACCCACACAAAAAAATCTGTTTTTATTTTTTTATATTTGGGATTTTTAATATTGGGAATAGTTGTTTTGATCACAATAACTTAGAACTTAAAAAAATATAATATATACTTTTGTCCATCTGGGAGAGTCATTGTGAGGAGATAAATCGTTTTTTTCTGACAGGAGAGACAGAGTTCAGTCACAATTCAAACTGTCTGCTCAACCACAGCAGGTTTCACACGGAAAATCCTCATCTCTGTTTCACAAGGTGCAAGAGCATCTGCTGAGGTCATATCAGACATCAATTAACCCGACCCCAACTCTGATTCATTCCCAGCTTACACCTCGTCTAATAAACTATACTATGTGATAGAATTATTTATTCTTTTCATTTAATATTAATATTAAATGTAACTTTTATTGCCATCTTTTACCATTTTGCCAGTTTTTTAAAAGCAGGCACTTGCCAGTAGTTGTTTAGTAAAAGAAGGCTGTTCAGTGCAAAGAAACATCTTTCCAAAACATCAGATGTCACCTTGCCTCCTGTGACACGGGCAAAAACTGCGTTTCTTATTTTTTAGATCAAAGATAACTCCTTTATATTGGAAATTCGCAGACAACACCTGTCTAGAGGAGATAGGCGCATGTGTTCGGACGAAAGACCTATTTCTCCAAACGTCTGCTTTTGATGGGCTACTGGTCGCTGGTAAAGATTGACCAAAATGTGTCTGTAAATGGGTTGTGGTGGCCGAGTGGCGGGCGGTAATGGACTCCTGCTGATCTCAGCACAGGTGTTGGTGTAACCCATCCCGACAGAGCGCATTTTCCCATTACAGGCCAGTAGAAAAGCCATCCACCAGCGGTTGTTGTTGTCGTAGTCCTTGATTATAAGTTTAGGCTGAGGAGTGATGCGGTGTCAGATGGGGTCTATTAGGCATTGCTCAGCTGGTCTGCAGGTATGTTTTTGGGTTGAGGTGAGCCGTATCGCCCTATTTCATTTTGTCGCACAGCAGGTGATGGATAAGGATGTGTACTCTAGGAGCTGTCGGGGAAACTGCTCTTTTTTTTCTTTCCTTCCTTTAGATAGAAGACATTTTTGAAGACACAAATTCCCCAGCTGTGTTTATTTTGCGAATAAGTTACATAATTATATATTTTCTCCCGATGACCCGTCAAATATCCATACTGAGATAGCTAATATCCCTCAATGTCCCATAACCAAGCAGAAAATCTCTAATTGATGTTATCTAGAGAAAAGAAGGCAGAAGTTTCCTGTTTCTCTGCAGATGGGAATATAGAGAGAATATCAGCGCCAGAGATGGAGCAAGAGCTGCTCGACTACACTAAAGGTGCTCATGCTGGCTATTATGACTGTCTAAATGGGGTTTTAAGAGTGGTCCTGGGAAATTTGTTCTTGGCAGAGGCGTTTGAGGTGGATTCCACTGCTCTGCCTGACAGGGACACCTGCTGGGAGGGAAAGGAAAACAACATGGCTCTGCAAGAACCACAGACAGCTTTCCTAATGAATATAATTTTATTTTTTCAATTAGTTTGTTCATTTAATTCCATCCACTGGCCTACTGTAAAAGGAATACACTAAAATTAACTTGAAATACATTTATTTTATGCTAAGTACAAATACATTTACATATTTGTGTACTTAATAAAAATACCCTGCAATTGTACTTTTGCTATACTAAACTGGTATACTTAAAGTCTGCTAAATTGGAACAACTAATGTTGCACTTAATGCACTTTAATTGTGCAGAAGTAGTGCTGAAGGCCAACTAAAAATATACTTAAGTATATTTGATTGTGCTAAAGTGGAACTATTGCAAGTATACTTTAGATACACTTTAAATATTTTGCATTTAAAGACCGATATTATTTAAAGATTATACAATCTTTATCAAAAGTGACATTAAAACACATTTAGGCTTGATATTTTAAAAAATGTACATTGTGCACAAATAGTCTTTCAAATAAAGTTGAATTATATTTTTTATATCATTAAGTCTTGAGCGATATGCCAGAAATTATGTTAATAGATTAAAACTATACTTAGTATGAAATAAATAATGTAATATATTACTTTACTTTTTTAGGTTATATATACTGCTGGTATATACCATGGTATTTTGGTGAAAACTATACTGTAAACTATTGTTAACATGGTACATTTTGGTTGAAAGTACACTGAGGACATTTAGAATCTGTTTTGCAATGCTTTGGTTTCATGTATTAAAAAGCACTTTGGTGACCCTAGTAAAAAAATAAATAAATAAAAATATATATATATATTAAAATGTATTTGAAATACATTTATTTCATGCTAAGTATACTACAAATACATTTACATATTTATGTACTTAATAAAAATACCCTGCAATTGTACTTTTAGTACTGGTATATTAAACTGGTATACTTAAAGTGTGCTAAATTATAACAACTAACTTTGTACTTAATGCACTTTAATTGTGCAGAAGTATACCTCACTGTGCTAAAGTGGAACTGTTTACTTACACTTTAAATGTCTTGCATTTAAAGACTCATATTACACAGAGATCATACAATCCTCATCAATAGTGACTTTAAAATACATTTTAGGCTTGATGTTAAGAAATGTGCATAGTGCAGAAGTAGTGCTTCAAATGAAGTTTAATTATAATTGACATCAGTCTCAAGCAATATGTCAGTACAATACTTAGTATGAAACAAATGTATTTTAAATATATACTTTTTTACTATGGGATACTATGGTACAGTATAGAATGGAAATATCATGATACTTTGACATATAATTACCAGGATTGTAGAACAGGCTATACCATGGTGTTTACATCAAAGTAGTATTACTTTTACCAGTTGCAAAGAGAAATTTGAATGTGATTAAATGATAAATATAACACTTGTGTATCTAGAGCAGGATGCAGAAGTGGTTAATGTGTGTGTGAAAGTGAGCCGTGGGAGTGTGTTTGAGCTGTGGAATGAGGTTTTCCTCTCTGACGGACTGATGGATGAGTGCGTAAGGCAGCGCACGAGCGGGGTTGGGTCTCGCCACCGGAGGGATCAGAGAGAAAAACGGCGCTCACCCGAGCCTCCCTTTGATCCCTGTCCCCGGGCCTGCTCGCCTGCACCGTACCGCACAGCATAGCGCGCTAACACCAGCCCTCGCCAACCGCTGCTCGCGACTGTCAGACAGAGATAAGCGCGGAGAAGCTTCAACCCTCTCCCTCTTCCATTAGTCTTTCTCGGAAAAAAGGGGATGAATTACGTTTAAGAACCCTGTGCTGGCGTCGACTAAAAAGGAAAGAAACCTACCTCCGAAATTTCAAGTGCTCGCTTCTCTTGCCGTCTCCCTCGCCTCGCAGTTTTGACAAGACATTAGGCACGTGAATATCAATGAGCCGCGGAGACTCATGTAGTCCCACACATTATTAAAAACTTGTGCATTAAGCCGCAGACTGGGCACCGTGTCAGCTGGCACGCTCTCCCGACGAACGAATCAAAGCGGATGAGCGCGCCGCATTCATCCGTACCCCGTGCGCTCGCGCCGCGAGAGGGGGAATTGATACTTAATAATTAGAAGCCATATTAAAACAGATACTGTTTATATTTGGCAGTAATGGAAAAGTCCTATAAGAGGCTTTCCAAAAAACAAGACCTGCTTGGCAGCTGCCAAGAACATCAGACAGCCAAAATCATCGCCACGGGCAAAAAATTTTGGTATGAGCCTTACGGTTTGAGTGTATAACATTAGTCTTAGGCCTGATGACAATGGAAAGTGATTGTGCCAATGTCAAACCTACCTGACTGAAGGCTAATATCTTTTTGAAACCTTTTTTTTTTTTTGGACACTAGTTTTTTTTACACAGTTAAAAATTAAAGGCTCTTTATTGGCATTGATGTTCCATAAAGTACCTTTGACATCCAAAGAACTTTTCCATGGCATAAAATGTTCTTTATGATGGAAAAAAAGGAACTTTAGATTATTAGAATGTCTTTTGGAATCTTCATGTTTAAGAATGTAGTAAATTGTTAATGTTTTATTAGTCTATAGCTTATTCAGGTCAGTATGTTGTTTTCTATAACTGTGTTTTTCTTTAAAGAACTAGACAATTAAGATTTTGAGGAATATAAAAGGGCTCTTCAATGAGGTAACTCTGTTCCAATTATATAAATAGCTGGAACTATATTAAGAACTGCTTATATTAAGATTAGGGTCAGTATTACTGATTCACATACTTAGCATAGGGGTTTGTTCATATCATTCATTTATTAAGTATTAAACTTTGGCACAAGCACTACTGTTCAAAAGTTTGGGGTCAGGATTTTATTTATTTATTAAATGCTTTTATTCAGCAAGGATGTATAATTTATATTTATATTTCAAATAAATGCTCTTGTTTTAAACTTTATATGCATCAAAGAATCCTGAAAAGAAAAAGCAGCATAAAAATGTTAAGCAACATAAACATTTTCCATATTTGCATTGCTAAGAACTTAATTTGAACAACTTTAAAGGCAGTTTTCTCAATATTTTTTGCACCCTCAGATTCCAGATTATTAAATAGTTGTAACTCAGCCAAATCTTGTCATATATGAACAAACCATGCATGAATGGAAAGCTTATTTATTCAGCTTAGAGATGTTCTGATAAATCTCAGTTTCAAAAAATGGACCCTTATGACTGGTTTTGTGGTCCAGGGTTACATCTTAGAATGATTTCTGAAGGATCATGTGACACTGAAGACTGGAGTAATGATGCTGAAAATTCAGCTTTGTATCACAGGAATAAATTATATTTTAAAAATATATTCCAATTTTATATTGTTATAATATTTACAGTTTTTACTGTATTTCTGATTAAATAAATGCAGCTTTTGTGAGCATACGAGACTTAAAAGAAATCCCAAACTTTTAAACATAAAAGATGCTGATACTGTGCTGCTACTTTTCTAATCAGTTTCTAATCACCAATTTTTGCGTGGTGGACAATAAAAAATATATTAGATCTACTTGAATATCTTAGAGACTTCAGGTTGGACTCTTGAGTTGAAACAGAAAGAAACCATTCAGAACATCATAGCAATGCCCTGGCAGCCTCTCGCAAAACTCTAGCATTGTGACGGTGGGTTTTGCACAGACAAACATTTCCTTTGTAAGTACAAAGAACTTTCAGATTATAAAGGTCCAGCATTGGGATCTAATTCAAGATTCTAGTTCAGAAAAGAAGACTTTGTATGATGCAACACACACCAGAGAGCGTCAGGTGTTTTCAGAGGTGGTCAGTCTCATGAGATCAGGTCATGGATGCTCCACGCCTGTCTGTGTTCTTTAACCTCCATCTTTGGCTTCCCAGCAGTCACCCGTCGAGTCCAATAGCGACGTCCTCTCTCATCTCAAAGAAAGAGAGGTTTATTTATTTATTTCGCTGCACTTTTTTCCTCCTTAGCCGACTGTGTGCTGGTCTCTCTTTTGCTCCCTCCCTCTCCCTTCCTTCCCCTGGAGAGGAAGATGCTTTTCCCGCCGTTCAGATGAAAGGCTACGGCGGACAATAAAAATGCTATTTAAATGCAAGGCTGTTTGTATGCGGGTGAGAGATATTTTCCCCTGCCGAAAGTGAGCTGCCGCATCCTGATAAATAGCAAATATAAGGGAATGCGATTTACATTTATCTTGCACAGGCAGCCAATATAAATTTCAGCAAATCCTAGGAGATAGGGATTTAAAGGAGGGAACGACTGAGACCAATTCATATGCCGTGTGTCCCACGCAACTGGAAATGCCTATAATATGGAGAATGGCGAGCGTATAGCCACATATACGCACACACACATTGATTGTATCTTGTATGTCAATTACTTAGAGTCCACAACATGCTGGACGACTTATTTATTGTTTTACCGCAGGCCAAATCTGGTAGATTTTATGTAGTGTAATTGAACTTTTCTATTAAAACAGATTTATTAGTTGCATTTTTTTTTCATATAGTGATTCAAAGAGGTATTTGAACACTAAAGTCTTACTTGAATATCAGAATGTAATTGCATTAGATAAAATATCAAACTAAGTGTCTTTTATTTTTGCTTGTTTGATAGTTAATATGATGAACTACACCTGATTTCATGGACCACAAAACCAGTCATAAGGGTCATATCTGAATAAATAATTTTAGGATTAATAATCCAAGGATGGGCCCATTTTTGTTCGAGATTATTTGAAATTCTGGAATCTGAGGGTGCAAAAAAATCAAAATATTGAGAAAGTCACCTTTAAAGTTGTCCAAATTAAGTTCTTACTAATGCATACTGCTAATTAAAAATTAAGTTTTGATATGTTTACGGTAGAAAATTTACAAAATATCGTTGTGGAACATGATCTAATATCCTAATGATTTTTGGCATAAAAGAAAAAGCGATAATTTTAACCCAAACAATGTATTTTTGGCTATTTCTACAAATATACCCGTGCTACTTAAGTCCAGGGTCACATTTAAAAGAATATATTTATGAAAAATCATGCTTTGGTGTATAAAATGCAAAATCATGCTTAGCCTTTTGTCTAATGCAAAGAATCCAGTGCATTGAAAAAACATGAATTACATCCAGTAAAATCACAGCTTTTTTAAAGACATTGTGCAAAAATGATTAAGAAAAGCAACAATAATGAAGAGAAAAGATCCTGCAACATACTTCGATATTAATGCAAGACATTTTAGTGTGTCTTAAGTGTCCAAATGTAGCTGCAAATAAAATATTATTTATAAAAAGTTCAGTTGCATTAGAGCAGATATTAGCTTCACATGCACTAAAAATCACCAAAACAGATGATTCAAAGACATTGTGCAAAAATGATAAAGAAAAGTGACAATAACAAAGAAATTGGTATTTAATGCAATGATATTTAGACATTTTAAAGGTAAAACAAATCATGCTTAGGCTTTTGAATGTCATTGCATTAGATAAAGTATCAAATCAAGTGTCTTTGTTGGATGATGTTTTGAATATCTTTGTAGCTTCATGTTCAAACATTATTTAGGAAAACTCATGCTTAGGCGTATCGGGTTCAGAGGCATTTTCGGTTTCTTTTTGATTGTTGCCGCTACAATTTATTGTTGCTGTCGTAAAAGTAGATTTTTAACACCTATTAGCAGGTGAAGGCATTTTTCCAGGTAACCTAGTCCCTCATAATCATGAGTTCACAGGTTAAGGGTTTGCAAGGTCACTGTGGGGTCAAACAGTCATCGATAAGCCTCTTTGGTTACTGCTGGCTTTTTGGATGTCATCTTTGTGAAATGTGTGTCCTGTTAGTTCCACATGCCACTCTGACAGGTGCACCGTCGTGATTAATACTCCAATGAGCAGCGCTGCTCTAACTTTACCCAACTCAAGCCCCCAATAACACACATGTACAGCCGAACACCAGCAACCTGCTGTCTGATGTCTCGGGTTGTCTTCAGACCGACCCGCTCTGGCTGAGCCAGTGTAAATGCAGCATCATGGAACAGCTGTCTTCTTTGTCTCATTTTCTGGTTTCACTCACTTAATGTTGGTTATTTTTGACACGTTTATCAGCCGCCAGATAAAAGTTGCCAGTGTGGTTGAGAAAAGTGATCTGGGAAGTAGTATAATTCATGCATGTAGCACAAACAGCCTGATACATGAAATAATAGTCTGGAAAATGTGACTCTGGACCACAAAACCAGCTGTACAACTTGAAAGACGATTTTCTCAATATTTTGATTTTTTTGCACCCTCAGATTGCAGATTTTCTAATGTATCTCAGCCAAATATTGCCCTATCCTAACAAACCATATATCAACGGAAGCTTATTTATTCAGCTTTCAGATGATGTATAAATCTCAATTTCAAAAAATTGACCCTTTATGACTGATTTTGTGATCCAGGGTCACAAATCTTTTTGTAAACTAAACAATGTATTGAACTTTTAGACAAAATATAAAAAAAAATGCATGTGTGTTTTATGTTGAGTGTCATATTTGATGCATAAGGCATAGAGCGAGAATATGGATCAAATTGCAAAATATGCAATTAGGTACAAATGCTGAAGTTGTGATATCTTGTAATGTAAATAAATGAGATCTTTCTAACAGTATGACAGACTACTTACATAAAATGATATAAATATCAGTTGTCTCTATATCTTGCAATAATACATGTTAGTAAGATATTTAAATGCTTAGTTTTGTGATCAAAGATCTATAGTTTTAAAATGAAATGCAATACATTGTTGACTGAGGGGGTCAAAATTATCGATTTGTCTATTATGCCAAAAATCATTAGGATATTAAGTAAAGATCATGTTCCATGAAGATATTTTGTAAATTTCTTAGCGTAAATATATCAAAAGTTAATTTTTAAACTTATGTTTTAGACAAAATATAGCATGCATAATGCTAAGATAGAGCTATGGATCAAATTGCAAAATATGCAATTAGGTACAAATGCTGAAGTTGTGATATCTTGTAATGTAAATAAATGAGATCTTTCTAACAGTATGACAGACTACTTACATAAAATGATATAAATATCAGTTGTCTCTATATCTTGCAATAATACATGTTAGTAAGATATTTAAATGCTTAGTTTTGTGATCAAAGATCTATAGTTTTAAAATGAAATGCAATACATTGTTGACTGAGGGGGTCAAAATTATCGATTTGTCTATTATGCCAAAAATCATTAGGATATTAAGTAAAGATCATGTTCCATGAAGATATTTTGTAAATTTCTTAGCGTAAATATATCAAAAGTTAATTTTTAATTAGTGAGATGCATTGCTAAGAACTTCATTTGGACAGCTTTAAAGGCAATTTTGTCAGTAGTTTGATTTTATTTTTTTTATTTTTTTTTTTTGCACCCTCAGATTTCAGATTTTCAAATAGCTATATCTTGACCAAATATTGTCCTATCCTAATAAAGCCATAAATTAACTGAAAGCTTATTTATTCAGCTTTCAGATGATGTATATATCTCAATTTCAAAAAATTGACCCTTATGACTGGTATTGTGGTCCAGGGTCACAAATATTGGGGTATTTTGGGGTTTATTCAAATCACTAACTCTGAATATAAGCAATAATAATAGTGATCCTTGTCTTAGCAAACCACAGAATGAGTTGAGTTTCTCTGTTTTTCTCTCTCGTTCATTCACTCTGTGTAAAATGAGCCTGTGTAAGCGGTTGGAGTCTCAGCTGGCTATCTCACGCAAGCAGTTTCTTCCTCTTAGGCTCCAGCTGAGCACTATTTCGCTATTTATTTACATGTAATTATTGCTGTGAGGTGCAGATATTAACACTGTCAAGAACAATTTGACCTGACATTTTTTACTGTGCTGATCCCCTGCTGATTTTAGCAAACAAACCTCCGCCCTCCATCCCTCTCTCTCACTCTCTCTCTCTCGCTCTCTCTCAGTTGAGGCACCAATGCAAAGTGAGAGGAGCTTTGCTGTGTGTGTGTGTGTGTGTGTGTGTGGTTTGAGTTTTGCTTGTTTCTGGTGGCTGAATCCATCCCATACTCACTCAAGCATATCAGTAGAGGAGAATAGACGATTGTGCCTCCACACGTTCTTCAAATGCAACCAAACAGAAGGCATATTAACCTTCGTTTAGCTGACAGACTGTGGCCAAGATCTGTGGGAATATTTAAGAAGGATAATGCAATCGCTAATATAAATGAATGTGAATTTCACCAGCCAATTCTACAATACAAAACCACCTGTTTATGCTTAATATTTAAAAAAAAAAAAAAAAAACACTACACTGATTTTATTACAAATACACTCAAAGTAAAAATTTAAGTGATACAATGTGCATTATTATTATTATTATTATTATTATTTTAGGTAATATTATAAATATAAAAGTTTCTTGTTCTGAGTCAGTTATTAAATAGAAATAAGAAAATAAGAAAAAGAAGATTTTCTTTTATTTCATTTCATTTTCTTATTTTATTTTATTTTATTTTATTTTATTATTTTTTTGGCCAATGTTAATAGTTGTTAAAAGATGCACCACAGTAGAAATACAGGGAAAAAAGAAAATTATTTTATTTTATTTTGTTTTATTTTCTTTCTTTTTTTCTTTTTTTTTGGCCTATGTTAATAGATGTTAATAGATGCACCACTGTAGAAATACAGGGAAAAAAGAAGATTATTTTATTTTATTTTATTTTAACCACTATTATAAGTGTAAAAGTCTGCCAGTATGACATTCAGTTATTGAATGATCAGTTATTGTATTATAATTATTATATTGTTATTATAATCAGACAGATCAAAGATGCACCAGTACAGAAATATAGACATTTGGGAAAATACTGATTACTGTTATGCTATGATAACCAATAAAAATCACGGCCGTAGTACTGTACAAACTTATATTGTTTAGTCTGAGTATTCACACTGAAGATCCAATCTAGAATTTGCCTGCAGATCAGGCATCAAAATATAATAATGTACATTATTATGAAAAAAAAAAATGTCCATGTTTATATGTTTAGATATAAAACGGTGTACTGACTGAACTGAAACAAGTCTTTATTTTGCATCCATAATGAATTTAAAACAGTAATCCTGGTAGTTACTGTCCCTGCCTACATTAGATGCCTTTTTGAGCAGCATTTGTCCGCGGCTGTCAGTGTGCTTGCTGACGTGAGGTGTGACTGACCAGAGGAGAGAGGTAGAGAGCATATGCACACTATTTAGTACAGTAAACATCCTCTGAGGAGTGACAGCTTGTTTTAGCAGCTGATAATGGCTTTCATCTGTGTCCTGTATGTCAGTGCCCAGATTCTGTCAGTGTCAATCAGAATGTAATTAAGCACGATTATCACACGCTCCCTTCTCCTCCAGAGCACCTACTACTGCCCCGCTGAAAAACTAGCTCTGTTCCAACATAGCAAACTCCCTACCTAGACAGCATTGTAGGCGGCATAGGCAAATTCAAAGGTGCCAATCCCAGAATGCACTGTGGAAAATTCATCAAGGTGTTATGAATAAAACAGGTCACTCTGATTTAAAACAGGCTATTTTGTGTGTGCTGTTCCCTAGTAAAAAATAAATATACTAAAATGTATTTAAAATACATTTACTTCATGCTAAGTATACTACAAATACATTTACATATTATGTACTCAATAAAAATACCCTGCATTTGTACTTTTAGTACTCTAAACTGGTATACTTAAAGGCTGCTAAACTGGAGCAACTAATTTTGTACTTAATGCACTTTAAGTAGTGTTTAAGTTCAACTAAGTTTTGCATTTAAAGACTGATATTATTTAAAGATCACAAAATCCTCATCAATAGTGACATTAAAACATTGTAGGCTTAATATTAAGAAGCGTGCATTGTGCACAAGTAGTACTCCACACAACTTTTTAAAAATATTTTTTATATCAATAAGTCCCAAGCGATATGTCAGTAAATATGTTAATAGACTTGAACTATACTTAGTATAAAATGCATTTTAAATATATTACTAGGGTTTCTATGCTTATTTATGGAAGCTTATTTTCACCACTGATAATTGGTACTTTTTGTATTACAATTCTGACTTTTTTCTTGCAATTCTGCCTTTATATAGTATTGCTAGATGTAAACTCAGAATAGCGAAAAATTCCAGTATTGTGGAAAAAAAGTCAGAATGTAAGATGCAAGATGTTGACAGTCCATTTGAAAGTTTATAATTCACAAATGTGAGATATAAACTCGCAATTCTGAGAAATCCAAATTGTGAGTTATTCCTCTGCGAGAAATAAAAGTCTAAATTATGAGATAAAAAGTTGCAATTACCTTTTAAATTTATTTTTCATCTTTTATTTTATGGCAGAAAGAAGCTTCCATACCTTTTGCTACTTTTTGTCTCACAATTCTGACTTTTTTCATGCAATTCTGAGTTTGTTTTTTTTTTTTTTATGCACTGTAAAAGTTTTCTTACATTTTTGCACTTAAATTATTAAATTATGCACTTAAAAACTTCAGCAGCTGCCTTAAAATTTTAAGTTAAATCAACTTAAAAGTACAAGTTATTTCAACTCACTATATTAAAATAAGTTGAAATGACTTTAAGTTGATTTAACTTATGAGTTGAAATGACTTGTACTTTTAAGGTGATTAAACGTAAAATTTTAAGGCAGCTGCTAAACGTAAGTTTTAAGTCGAAACTTAAAAAAAATTGACATTATGTTAAAATTTGATATAAATTCGCAATTCTGAGAAGAAAAGTTTGAATTGTGAGATATAAACTCACAATTGCAAGAAAACAAGTCTTGATTATGAAATTGCAATTACTTTTTTAAGGTTTTGCACGGCGGAAATAAACGTACCATGCTTGTACTTAATACTTAATACTTAATACTTAATAATAATTTATTGTAAAAAGTATCACTTTTGTTTTATTTACAGCTTTAAAAAAAAACATTTTTATAGTTTATTTGCAACTTTTTAACTAAATTCTTGCTTTTTCTCTCAATTCTCTGTTAATTTCTCACAATTTTATATAAACTCTGATAAGAAATCACAATTATTAGATATGAACTCGCAATTGCAAGAAAAAATGTTTTAATTACCTTTTGTATTTATTTATTTATTTAATTCCTTTGGTGGAAATTAGCTTCCATATTTATTGAAGTACAATGAAAAAAAATTGCCATATACAATTTTCACTCAGAAATTGCTAGTAATTTAATCATTATAAAGAAACAGCAAGTAACACATTGTTTTTTGTTTGTTTGTTTGTTTTTTTAACCTGGAAAGGCTGAAATAGTGTTTTCTTGTAAAAATACTCCAGCATTTTACAAATTTATCATTAGCTTAGAAAAATGCTCACGTGAAACACATTGAAATCAATTGTGATTGTCTATGTAGAGGGTTCGAAATCAGTCACTTGTGCTGTTTCATTGTGATTATGTTGCACAATAACAGAACAGAGCTACTGTAGTTCTAGTTGCACTGCATTGCATCGCTCCTCAATGTCCTCACAAGAGCTCCATCTGTATTCTTCTCCTTCATTTTCTCACCTCTCTCTGTCTGTCTTTCTGTGTCTGTGTCCATTTACTCATTTCACTTTCACCCCCACTCCCCCATTTGTGTCGGCCTTTTCTCGTCCTCGTCTCTCTCTCCTTCTCTTTTCTATTCGGAAGCCTCTTTTCAGTTTTGATTAATGTGCTTTGGCCAATTACGGCTGTGACACAGCGAGCGGCCCCCGTCATCTGTTCTGTGTCAGCAGTCAGGCTGGCTGAAGCTCCCAGGCTGGTTAATTGGCCCGCGCTCCCCTTCCACCGTGACCAAAAGCCTCTAATTGAATTTATGCAACCACTGTTATTTTTAAATAGTCATTTTGTCTCAGATGAGCACCACTATGGGAAGTGGAGGAGAGCCGTTAATCCATAGTCCGGTTTAAAAAGCATCTGATTACCAGCCAATCTGTGTGGATTATTAGAAATATTATATATATAGATAGTCATATTGACAATATATCAGTCTAGAACAATTGCAGTATTAAAACGAAATACCTATATATATCTAAAATATTTTTCATTATTCTACTCTATTGATTGCTGCAGTATTTCCAAGGTTCTCTATTCTGCAGTAATCCTGACTGGGCGTCAATCGAAGGGGTTGATGAATTACAGCAAGCGTTATTTGCCGTAATCTTGGCCCCAGGACTGTCCTTTGAAACGCAGACAAACAATCGACAGCAGGAGTGTGAAAAAGCGCTCACAATTTCCAGTAGAGACGACTATCAACCGCGCAGATCAGCGAAAGGAAGAGATGATATTCTGTGGCTCTCAGATAACTCGCACACACCGAGTGGGCTGATTCCCCTCCGTCTGCCCTTCTGACCTGCACTAAACTTGAAGGTAGCACTGGAGGGCATTAGGGTAGGGGGGAGTTAGTGGTGAGAGGAACTGTCTAATCCACTCTGGGCTAGATTAAGAGTAGTGTGCGTGTTGGCCGAGAGCCTGGCGAGGGTGCAGAGGCCTGTGCTATCTGCTCTGTTGGCAGGCTGGCCCGAAGGCAAACTCAGTCCTGCTGGAGTCTTTGTACTCTTAAGAGCCCCCCGTCTCGCTCTCTCCGCACCCGAAACCCCTCCTCAAATCCTCTCGATCTGTCTGCCATCCCTGCATTGCACTCTTTGAATCTGCTGCGTTCTTCATTTATCTTTAGTATATGTAGTTTGTTTCAGTTTGAAATGTTGTTCATATGTTTTTATTAGCTCTGTGTTTAGACGTAAATAGACTTCGGTCGAAATAGATGCCATGTTTAACAAGCTCTTGAAAAAGCATATTATTTATAATAATAAACTCGCATGACAATATGAGCATGACAATAGGGGTCAGAAAGAGACTGAAAGTTGATATTTATGTATTTTTAAATACTGTAAAAAATCTGATCTGGTCCGATCCAATAAATAAATAAATACATGGAGGATTCTCAAGTGTCAATCTTTTAGTAAAAAAAATATATTGAATTTAATAGAAGAACTCATTTTTATTCATATTTTAAATCTGAACTTTTATTTTCCTGATTTACTGATATTTTCCATTTCCCACTTTTAGTTAAAGTTTGCGCAATTTTGTCGTGTTTTTGCCATTTTTGTAGTTTTGTTTATCTAGTTATAGTCTCATTTCCGTTTTAGTTTTATTTTATTCAAGTTAAACTAAATTAAAATGAGATGTTTTGACTTGGCAGCTAAAAATATATATATTTATTTAACTTGTATTTTATTTCAAATAGCAAAAATGTTTTTAATGGTTTTAGTTTTTATATTCTGAATCTGAATTTGAATCTAAATTAAACTTTATGTTTGCCATTTCCCAATTTTAGTTAAAGTTTGAGTAATTTTGTTGTGTTTTTGCCATTTTGTAGTTTTTTCTTCTATGTATAGTCTCATTTTAGTTTTATTTTATTCAGGTTAAACCAAATCTGAAAGAGAACTTTTGACTTGGCAGCTAAAAAAAAAAAAAAAAGTTTATTGTATTTTATTCATGCAACCTTTATTTTAAATAGCAAAAAATGTTTTAAACATTTTCATCTAAATTGGACTTTATACTTTCTATTTCCCAATTTGAGTTGAATTTTGAGTAATTTTCTTGTGTTTTTTGCCATTTTAGTAGTTTTTGTTTATCTATATATAGTCTCATTTTAGTTTTAGTTTTATTTTATTCAAGTTAAACTAAATAAAAATGAGACATTTTGACTTGGTAAATTTTTTAAAAGTTTATTATATATTATTCATTTAACTTGTATTTTATTTCAAATGGCAAAAATGTTTTTAATAGTTTTGAATCTGAATTTGAATCTGAATTGAATTTTATATTTTCCATTCCCCAATTTTATTTAAAGTTTGAGTAATTTTGCTGTGTTTTTGCCATTTTTGTGGTTTTTGTTTATCTATATATAGTCTCATTTTAGTTTTACAGTATTTTATTCAAGTTAAACTGAATTCGAATGAGAACTTTTGCCTTGGCAGCTAAACTTAAAAAAAAAAAAAGTTTATTATTATTTTATTTATTTAACTTATTTAACTTTATTAAAAAAAAAGCAAAAATGTTTTTAATGGTTTTAGTTTTAATTTTTTGAATCGATTTTATATTTTCCATTTCCCATTTTTCGTTGAATTTTGAGTCATTTTGTTGTGCTTTTTGCCATTTTAGTAGTTTCTGTTTATCTATATATAGGCTCATTTTTAGTTTTAGTTATTTAGGTTTATTTTATTTTATTTATTTAACTTGTATTTTATATCAAATAGCAGAAATGTTTTTAATGGTTTTAGTTTTAATATTTTAAATCTGAATTTGAATCTGAATTGGATTAAATAATATATATATATATATATATTATTCATTTAACTTGTATTTTATTTCAAATGGCAAAATTGTTTTTAATGGTTTTAGTTTTAATATTTTGAATTTGAATCTGAATTGAATTTTATATTTTCTTAATTTTAGCTGAAGTTTGAGTAATTATGTTGTGTGTTTTTGCCATTTTAGTAGTTTTAATTATTTTAGTTTAATTTTATTCAAGTTAAACTGAATTAAAATGAAAAATTTTGCCAATAAGTGAAATAAAAAAAGTTTTTTTTTAAATGATTTTAGTTGTAGTTTTTGTTTTAGTTAACTATAATAACCCTAGTGACCAGAATATTATATTAAATTCAATTTCTGTGAAATTATTTTTAATATTCCTTATCTAGTACAACAACTGTAAACGTCATGAAAATGCATTGGTCAAACACCAAGTAAAAAGTAGCAGTGATTTGCTATTTGTTGCATTATTGCAACAATTAGAGGTTAAACCATTTATAATTTGCACAGAATAGCTATAACATTATTTTTAATGCTTAATATAGAGGACGTAAGAGTTGCTTGCTGTTCCATTTTCCAACACAAATTCATTTCCAGTACTATTTAATTTTTTTTTCCTAGTGAACATGTAAAATTGAGTGCATGTGCAGTTGTAGCATGAGCTTAATGTTTGGCTTTTGGGAAAATTGCCTCTTGAAATGTTGTCATCTGCACCCGACAGATTCCTTTTAGCTCCGCAGTTGTCGAGCTGTTTCTCCGGAGCTTGACTAAACACGAAAGGACTCGTCGTACATTTGAGCAGACAAAAAAAAATATATAATTTGACTGTTAAGGAAATTAGAGCGGTATGAAAGAATCCCTTTTAGTGTGTTGCACATGCACTATTTGTTTATCTGAAAGGATGCACATTGTATCAATTTACAATTCTGGGTTTGCGCCGCCTCAGGCTGGAGGGTCTCAGAAGTTGGAGAATTAATTAGTTTTTTATTATTATTTATGGAGTAATCTATTTGGAGAGGGGAAGGCATCGCCTGTGGGCTGTGTCCTTTAAACACTGGAGCCCTGACTTCCATTATCTGCCGCACACACGACGCACAACAAACGAGAAAAGCACTGCGGAAGATATAGTCGAAACAAAGGACAGAAATGTATAGCCTACTTGGGGGGGGAAGAGAATTCAAGTATGTGAAATGAAGGTTTGTGAAGTGCATTATCAGCAGGTGTTCGCCGGAGGTGCTTGTTTTGCGCAGATATGTCACACACTCCCCTATCAGATTAATAGTCTGAATGATATTGATTTTTGTTTATTTAGCTGCGTTAATGTTCTGGGTGGCTAGATTTGTAATACAATCTCAGCCGAGCTTAATCTTTCCCCTGCGGCGAAGTTCAGCAGTTACGCCACTTTTGGTCAAGGTGCGTCAAGGTCACGATTCTCCTGAATGATGCGTAACTATAAAAGTTTAACAAGCTGTTGAACACAGAACAACAAAAACTGTCACTTATCAGTTTAATAACACATCCATTATAAAATCAGTCAGTTTACACTTCAAGATGTTTGTAATGTGAATCCTAGAGTTCAAAACTTGGCCATAAGTATACCTTTCTTAAAGAGACAGTTCACCCAAAAATGAAATTTTTGTATTTATCACACCCTGTATGAGTTTAGCTATTCCGTTGAATATAAAAGAAACAAACTTGATGGTACCCATTCACTTCCACTGTATTTTTTTTCCATTCTATGGAAGTTAATGGCTTCCACTAACTGTTTGGTTCCCAATTTCCTCAGAGTAAGTTCTTTCCATTTTTGGATGAACTATCCCTTTTATTAATGTCTGTTCAAATGTTTTTGACTAAATAAGACTCTTTAAAGATTTGCCAGTAACATTTTTAAAATATAATAACGCACAACCCTCTCCATTTATGAAACGCATAGCTTAGTTGTAAAAACAACGCGAAAAAAAATGACTTCTCGGAGTTGTTCTTAGTGTAACATATCATAAATGTTCTCACATGTTGTCACAGATATTGCACACAAAACGAGTCATTAGCTCTGTTGCAAATCCTACCTAGACAGCATCTTCAGTCATTATAGTTGATGAAAAAGTTCAAAAGGTTAATATTCCAAAAGATATTAATTAGAAATGAGGTTTAAAGTCATTAGAAATGTTTTGTTTAGGGTGTGCTGTGTTAATGTAGCTTAGCAACAGGCTAATGTTAAACTCCTTTGGAATCAAGTAGTGGAGTTTACTGTTTTGTGTTTACTTGTTATTGATTCTTTCTAGAATTTAGGGTACATTTTATGTCCATTAATGGTTGGTTTTATCCATTAAGAGAAGCCTATTATCTCACAATAAATAGTTTGTGCAACCTGTTTCAGTTTGCTTGATGTTATTTAAAGTACAGTTTTAGCAGCGTCTGTTTTTCAAGTGAGTCTCGAGTTCAAAATAATATAATAATGAAATATAATTAAATAAAAATGTAATTTGTCAAATTTGTTTCTAAAATAAAAAATATTTATTTATTTATTAAGTTTTCTTTAAATACAGAAAACATCTTATTTTTGTCTGCAAACATTTATTACTATCCATCATAACACCACCAGCATCATATGATGTTATTTTCTTCTGTGGTGGACATTTTGAATACAAAAGAACCTTTTTTCGATATTTTATCTATAATAAACGGTTGTCAAGGAGTATTATTTGGCTGTCAACTATATTTGGTTCGCAGTATTTCAAATATATCAAATTTAGGTTAACTGGATCAAGAAATCATGTGTTGGCAGACAAAGCCTGTCATTGAACCCTTGTGTAAAAGCAGTACACATACTTTTAAAAGGATTGCAAAAATAATATGATTTGTGACCCTGGACCACAAAACCAGTCATAAGGGTCAATTTTTTGAAAGCTGAGCTCGCTGAGATACAACTATTTGAAAATGTGGAATCTGAGGGTGCCAAAAAATCAAAATATTGAGAAAATTGCCTTTAAAGTTGACCAAATGAAGTTCTTAGAAATGCATATTACTAATCAAAAATTACGTTTTCATATATTTACGGTAGGAAATTGACAAAATATCTATATTGAACATGGTCTTTACTTAATATCCTAATGATTTTGACCCATACAATGTATTATTAGCTATTGCTACAAATATAACCGTGCTACTTAAGTCCAGGGTCACATTTAAAAGAATATATGTAATTGCAAATTGAATTCAATGTTTTTAGACACTTAATTGCATGTACGATAAATAAATGTATATGTTTAAAAATATATTAATGCAGTTAGTTGAAATTAAGAGTGCTTTTTGACAAATTTAAAAAGAGATTTTTGTATAAATTTTCACAATTTCTTCTATTGTCTTTGAAATATGTTACCCTGGACCACAAAACCAGTCATAAGGGTCAGTTTTTTGAAATTGAGATTTATACATCATCTGAAAAATGAATAAATATGCTTTCCATTGATGTGTGGTTAATTAGGATAGGACAATATTTAGCCGAGATTCAACTATTTGACAATCTGAGGGTGCAAAAAATAAAATAAAATAAATCAAAATACTTCAAATAGTTCTTAGCAATGCATATAACTAATCAAAAATTAAGTTTTGATAGATATATGGTAGGAGATTTACAAAATATCTTTATGGAACATGATCTTTACTTAATCTTTACTTGATCTTTTCCTAATGATTTTTGGCATAAAAGAAAAATCGATCATTTTGACCCATCCAATGCATTTTTGGCTATTTCTACAAATATACCCGTGCTACTTAAGACTGGTTTTGTGGTCCAAAGTCGCATATGCTTAAGATGTCATGCCCAGTGTACACTTAAGTGTGCATTTAAGTGTGGTAAGAAACATAGTCATAACTTTAAGTACATTTTAATAGCCTTTTATTTCATAATAGTATGTTATCTACAAGTAGCCTACCGTTTTTTGTAAAATACTGATACATAGATGCATTATTTGAAGTCTAGTGCTTAAAAGTGTAGTTTTATTGTAAAACCAATTTAACTAGAAACCAATACTTTTACTGAGAAAGCATGTAGTTTCTGTACATTATTGTTGATGTGAAATGTGCCCCATTTTTATTATGAGCCAGTTAGGAGATGTGAATGATTTCTACAGTGTGACTTGCATTATAGCAGCTTTTCATCTTAAGGAAAGCAGGAGTGTAACATTAGAAAATGTCTTTCCAGTGAAGGTCCAGAGATTTCCCCTCGTTCGCTCTCCAAAGGAGGTCAACGCAGCTCTGTTGAGGAAAGCGCTGCTGGAATTTGGCGCTTTATAATTAGAAGCGCTGATAGAAGAGTCAGTCCTGATTGTCTGCCGCTTTAATTTAATGTGCATATAAAGAAGGAAGCAGTGTAATCAAGCTTCAATTAACCGATGACTAAATCTCTCCCACCCCTGCAGCTGCCGTCCGCCCCCGTCCCACCCCACGGCCCCCTCGTGTGGCCACCAACAAGGGCTACTTGTGCTTTCCGTTTGCTAATCTGCTATAATCAGGAAACGTATGAATCTTTCAGCCATATGGGCACATCACATGTGTCTCTTATAAAGACACGGCAATGAATCTCCCACTTATGCGGATACGTGTCACATGTGCGCAGAACGGCCTTCCATACTGATAGAATTAGCATGAGGAAACCACAAACCAGCGTTATGTGTCTGATGCGCCTCAAGTGTTCCATATTTCCTGCGAGACATTTAGGGAATACTAATCATAATATGATTAATTTTCCCCGTCCGCTTGTGCGCGCCTCTCGTTGTTTTGGCGGTTTGTGCCGACGTCGCCATGTGAACTGTGTTTAAACTCACACGGATATGAGTTTGTGTGTCACGTCTGCGTGTGTTTAAGCAGCTCTGGATGGTCTAATTGGTTTAGCAGCCAAAGGGAGTCAAAGGGCAGCGTAGCGTGTCGAGACACAACGTGAACCTGATGCTGGGAAGGATGCTTTCTGTCGACCGAGAGGGAAGACCATGTGTGGGGCTTCCTGGAAAACTCTTCTCCAGCCCCAAACACTATTTCTTCTTTCGCTCTTATTCGTTTCTTAATCTGTTTTCCTGTGGTTTGACCTTTTTGCCAGACCTCCTGCTCCATGTTGTTTAAAGAGTGTAAAATCCTGTTGTTTATTTTTTAAGCTAGAATGTAATTGAAATTGATCTGTTTGCTTTACTATAATGTAGGCAACATACTATTTTTACATTTTTAAATATTTTAATTATAAATGTTTATATTATAAATTATCCATAAAATATGTACATTTTACACACACTTTATATATATATATATATATATATATTAAACAATGCCCAAAATATTGGAATATATACCATTTCTGGTCCTTGTTTAATAAAAAAAACAAGGCTTGCTTATTTATTTATTTATTTATTTATAATATTTTTCATTTAAAATAATTGGTCATAGAAACCTAAAACAAAACATTTATTTATTTGTTTGTTTGTTTGTTTTTAAGGGGTGATTATGTGATAATTGGTCATAAAATGCTAAAGCAGATTATTTTTTTAATATTTTAATATTTATGCAGCATACTTTTTTACATTTTTAATTATTTTAATTATAAATGTTTATATTGTAGATTATAATATATTTTTTGTAAATACTATAAATATTTGCATGTATTTTATTTAAGATTTTTTAAATGTTTTAATTGAATATTTCAATTTTTTTATTTATTATATATTATATATTTATTTTCATAGTTAATATGTAATATTTTTCATTTAAAATAATTGGTCATAGAAACCTAAAACAAAACATTTATTTATTTGTTTGTTTGTTTGTTTGTTTGTTTTTAAGGGGTGATTATGTGATAATTGGTCATAAAATGCTAAAGCAGATTATTTTTTTTAATATTTTAATATTTATGCAGCATACTTTTTTACATTTTTAATTATTTTAATTATAAATGTTTATATTGTAGATTATAATATATTTTTTGTAAATACTATAAATATTTGCATGTATTTTATTTATGATTTTTTAAATGTTTTAATTGAATATTTCAATTTTTTTATTTATTATATATTATATATTTATTTTCATAGTTAATATGTAATATTTTTCATTTAAAATAATTGGTCATAGAAACCTAAGACAAAATATTTATTTATTTTTTTTTTTATGGGATAATTTGTCATGCAAGCATTTGAAATTAAATTAAATTTTTAATTTACGTGTATTTGTTTATAGGGTTATTATGTGATAATTGGTCATAAAATCCTAAAACAAATTAATTTTTAATTGAATATTTCAATATTTATTTATTTATTTATTTATTTATATGATAATTTTTCTTGAAAACATTAAAAATTTGATTCTTTTCATTCTATTTGTTCATAGGGTTCTTATGTAAAAACTTGTCATAAAACCATTCCTGTGTAAGTTGTCATGTTCAGATTGCTGCAGCAATTTATATTGCTAAATGATTTTATGGACCGTTAACACAAAATGCAGCTTGTGTGTAATACATGCTGTCCAATGTGTGAAATAGCATACAGTAAATGTTTCAAATAGTAGTATGCTATGTTATTGTCACATGACCTTACTTTGCCTTTTGTAAGTCTGTCATTTTTTTTTTCACCAAACTAGGAATGGAAGGTCAAATCAAGTGCACTGCATTGTGGGATACAACATTGTGCAGTGCACTCTGAATTTAGTAGGTCATTGAGGGCACAGTATATGTATTTATGCTGCAAAAATAGGATGAGTAGTATGCAAGTACTCAAACAGTCATTAATTGAGTTGCCACAAATAATGCAGAACTCAACCATCTTTTGCTTCTCAATGCACAAACAGATAAACAAGCAGCTTGTGCTCACATTAATGTTAGTTTAAGAGCCAGGCCTGTGTGTTAAGGATGGGAGATCACGTACTTGGCTCTGTTCGGGGCGCTGCTCATTATTATTCATGAGCGTGGGGGTGTTTCTGGGGCCTGGGGGCGGGATTATCTTCTCCCTCAGTGCTTGTTGTGCTGGAGGCCTCGGGACAGGGGTCTGTTTGGCACTGCCGCTGGGGTCTGATGGGTCTGGCCTCGCTCCCCCGTCTCTTTCTTTTGCTGTATCACTCTCTCTGGCCGCTGCTAATCACTCTGGGACGCTGGCTGCGCTCTGTGCCTGGCACAAATTCACTCTCTGTCCCTTCCCTCCGCTTTGGACTGAGAATGACCTGCTGTGTGAGAAGAACTCTTGCTATTGTACTGATTGATAACTCAAAGCATTAAATCTGCATAAGAGTTAAAAGTTACATTTTTGTATACATTAATTCATACTATGCTACTCTTATACAAACAAAAACAAATCACAGCCGTTTGCAACTATTACAGTGGGTTCAAATGCTGACTGATGCTCTAGCAGGGAGGGGGTGAAAACTTTTGCACAAAATGGAGATGTGTACATTTTTCTTACTTTGTCTAAATATCCTGTTTTTTTTTCATGTAGTTCTGCCCTTCAGAGGCTACAGAAGATAGTTACATGTTGCCCAGAAGACAAAATAAGTTAAATTTACCCTGATCTTAAAATTCCAAAAGTTTTCACCCCCCTGCTCTTAATGTGTGGTTTTTCCTTCTGGAGCATCAGTGAGTTTTTGAACCTTCTGTAATAGTTGCATATGAGTCCCTCAGTTGTCCTCAGTGTGAAAAAAGATGGATCTCAAAATCATAGTCACTGTTGGGAAAGGGTTCAAATACACAAAAATGCTGGGAAACCAAAGAATTTGTGGGACCTGAAGGATTTTTCTGAAGAACAGCAGACAGTTTAATTGTTCAGGAAAAACAAGGGACTCATGAACAACTATCACTAAAGAAAAAAACACAGCTGTGAATCATTCAGGTAACAAAACAGTATTAAGAATCAAGTGTATGTAAACTTTTTGAGTCGTTTTTATAAAATCAACTATTATTTTCTTTTGTGGACTATATGTAAACATCTTTTATGTGAAATATCTTATTCAGGTCAGTACTAAATACTACTAAATCAGTAATAAATCAGAGTTAGGCATAAAATGAAGTCGGAATCTAAAAATAATAAGAAACAAGTGTTGGATGTCATTCATCTAATATGACGCAGGACAATGCATTTACAAGAATTGTTTGTGTAAAAGGCAAACTGTGCTTTATTGGTCATTTTACGTGCGAGTTGGTTATTCTTGGTCAGAATTATATGCAAAGCTTACTAAACACCTGCTATCTTTGTGTCTCTCTAGGTGATGAGTATTTTGAGTAACCCCAGTGCCGTCCCGTCCCAGCCTCAGCACGATTTCTCCATCTCTCCTCTCCACGGCAGTCTGGAGGCATCTAACCCCATCTCAGCGAGCTGCAGCCAGCGTTCAGACCCCATCAAGAGTGTGGACAGCCTGGCCTCCTCTCAGTCCTACTGTCCCCCGACATACAGCGCCACCAGCTACAGCGTGGACCCTGTCACTGCTGGATACCAGTACAGCCAGTATGGCCAGAGTATGTACCATCCTTCCATTATACACTCTGTATATGTCTACATGTCTCTGTTGTGGAAATTGTGTTGGTAAGTCTCCCCAAGGGTGCAGTAAAAACAGTAAATAATATACAGTTTCACATTACTGTTTTTATATATATATATATATATATTAAGATGTAATTTATTCCTATGATGCAAAGCTGAATTTTCAGCATCATTAATCCAGTCTTCAGTGTCACATGATCCTTCAGAAATCATTTTAATAGGCTGATTTGCTGCTCAAGATACATTTCTGATTATTATAAATGATGAAAAGTTGTGCTGCCTAATAAAAATGGCAAACTTAAACTTAAACTGGACTATTTGACATTTATAAATGTTTATCATTACTGATTATTCATCTTTTTAATCAGTTTAATACAACTTTTGCCGAATAAAAGTGTTAATATTAAAAAAAAAAAAAAATCTGTCATGTGAAGGCGTTTTTGTGGTCCAATATTTTTGCGATATGGTACGTTTTTGTTTATAGCTTGCATTTGGTGCAAAAGCCATTCAGCTCAAATTAGTCAATTAAATTGTTTTCCATAAACTGTTTGTGGTCAGTATTTTTTTTTATTTTTAAAGAAATTAATACTTTTATTCAGCAAGGATGCATTAAATTGATCAAAAGTGACCGTAAAGACAGTAAACGTTACAAAAGATTTCTATTTCAAATAAATGCTGTTCTTCTGAACTTTTCATTTTTTAAAAAAAAATCCTGAAAAGCAGCAAAAACATTTTTTTTTTATTTAATAAGAACAGTTATTATTAAGTGAGCACTAGTAAAAACTGATAATAATTCAGCAGCAAATCAGCATATTAGAATGATTTCTAAAGGATCATGTGTGACACGTCTGGAATAATGATGCTGAAAATTCAGCTTTGCATCACAGAAATAAATTATATTTTAAAATCTACTGAAATAAAAAACAGTTATTTTAAATTGTAATAATATTTCACAATTTTTACAGCATTTTTGATCAAATAAATGCAGCCTTGGTGAGCCAGCACAACACATGCTGATCTTTTCAGTAGGGAAGCTATTAGCCATTATAGTTTAGTCACACTGATGCCCTGTGCATATTGGCAGTTATAGTTCATTTCCTCTCTGAGGGTGAGCCGTGCCCGTCACTGACCATCGTAGGATGCTCTGACCCCTCTGCCCATTAGAGCAGGGCAGACACATGCTCCTGATAAAGACCTTAGGAGCCCCAGGCTCCTCTGTTAGTCACAGTACTCTTCCCTCAACTGGGAAACGGGCACTTCAAAGCCCACTTTAACACCCTGAGGGTCCTAATGTCCTTTTAGTCACCTCACACACACACACATGCACACACACATGAGCTTCAGGGCAGGAAAGAATTGATTGATTGAATTAACATAATCAGAGGCTGATGTTGTCACAGAAGTCACTGACTTCTATCTACATGTGCGTTTTGCGATGTATACATCTTACAATCCTTAAGATATTGTGTGTAAACTTTTAAATAGTAGCTTGGGGATAAAATCGTTTCCTGAAGATTATCTAAATCTAACAAAAAACTCTCTTTGAGGATGTCTTCAAAGGTAAAAATGATTTTTTTTTACAAAAATGTTTTCTTTTAACATGTAGGTTTGAGGTTTGGGTCATTGTAATAGGCTTTATATGAAAACAGTATAAAAACAAGAGGTCTATGGTTTGTCTCCAGTGAGATGGGTACTGTAGGTAAACGTGTGTGTGTGGGAGTGTGAAGTAGTGTCAGGTCCATCAGAAGGTGCAGGAGGGTTGATTGAAGAGATCTGACGAGCGAATGTCAGGTTAATTATGAGTGAGATTGAGAGGACTGATCTGTTTAATGAGTCAGACGAGAGAGCTGCTGAAATTGAGGCGAGTATGAAGCATGAAATCTCAAACGCTCAGAGTAATAAAGACTGGCACATACACACACACACACAGCTGAATGAATGACACCAGGCGTTCTCATCTCTCTGGCCCTTGAATAACTAAATGTCCATTTTAGCCTATATATTATCTGCTATTAATCTGAATTTGTGGAATTAGTTGAATACTTCGGTCAGAAGTTTAAAGAAGTGACTGGTGACTGTATTAAAATGTAATACTGTGCTACATGTGTGGTGGATTGTGTCAGTAGTATGTAGTAGTGTTTGAATCACAAATGAATCATTCATTGAGTCGGATCTGTGAGTCAGTTCAATGTTCAGTTTAGTTTAACGATTCAACTAAATCATTGTTGTCACTGTTATCCAAAACTAAAATTTTGGTTAAAAAAATAGCTAAAAAAGCTAAAAAAAAAAAAAAAAAGTTTTGGCTATTGAAGATTTAAGTAAAGCTGAAATAAAATCTAAATATTTTTATATATAAACTTATTAGTATAAGTTTAGTAAAATTATAAATATTAAATTAAAAGTTTAAGTATTAAAATTACTAAAACTAAATATATAAATGTTTTAAATGTATAAATATATAATAAATTATATATATATATATATATATATATATATATACACACACACACACACACACACACACACAGTCAAAAGTTTTTGAACATTAAGATTTTTAATTTTTTTAAGAATTATAAATAAATATTTGTACTATTTAAAATAACTGCTTTCTATTTTAATATATTTTTGAATATATGATGCAATGATGCTAAACATTCAGCTTTGAAATCACAGGAATAAATAACATTTTAAAATATATTTAAATAGAAAATAGTAAAAAATACTGCAAAATTGTACTGTTATTACTGTACTTTTGATCAAATAAATGCAGGCTTGGTGAACAAAAAAGACTTCTTTAAAAAAAAGCATTAAAAATCTTACTGTTCAAAAATGTTTGATATATATATATATATATATATATATATATATATATATATATATATATGGAAAATATATATATATATATATATATATATACACTACCGTTCAAAAGTTTGGGGTCAGTAAGACTTGTAATAGTCTTTAAAGAAGTCTCTTATGCTCATCAAGGCTGCATTTATTTGATTAAAAATATAGAAAAAAAACAGTAATATTGCAAAATGTTTTTACAATATAAAATAATGTTTTTTATTTTAACATACTTTAAAATAGAATTTATTCCTGTGATGAAACGCTGAATTTTTATCAGCTGTTACTCCAGTCTTAAGTGTCACATGATCCTTCAGAAATCATTCTAATATGCGGATTTATTATTAGAATGATCAGTGTTGGATAATATCAACAGTTGTGCTGCCAAATATTTTTTGGAACCTGTGATTTTTTTTTTTTTTTTTCAGGATTCTTTCATGAATAACAAGTTTAAAAAGTACAGTGTTTATTCAAAATATAAATATTTTATAACAATGTAGATTATTTATTATTAACTTTTAATAAACTTTTAATTATTAACTTAATACATCCTTGGTGAATAAAAGTATTAATTTCTTAAAAAAGAAAGAAAAG
The DNA here is from genome assembly GCA_012976165.1 of Labeo catla. Classification (NCBI taxonomy): domain Eukaryota; kingdom Metazoa; phylum Chordata; class Actinopteri; order Cypriniformes; family Cyprinidae; genus Labeo; species Labeo catla. Next base: position 88,715 of record VONZ01000992.1, read on the forward strand.
AAACAATAAAAATGTACTGACCCCAAACTTTTGAACGGTAGTGTATATATATGTATATATATGGAAAGCTGTGTTAGGGAGTAAACATCTTAGTAATTGCTCTTAAAAATCATAATTAGATCAGTTTTTAACCATAATAAAACTAATAATACACCTAAAAAGCGATATTGACCACACAGTCTTTTGGACCAGTAGTTCCATTTTATAAAACACCAGTAAATAAACAACAAAAAGTGCAATGCATGTGCCTATGAATCTGTTTTGAACCGGTTCATTGAAACAAACCATCTGAACGAACCAAAATGAAGGCCTTCCGTATGTTAGCAGTGTTTTATTAATGCATAAATTGGTGTGAGATTGCTTTTATGTGGAACGTCCTACTCATGAGAATGTGTTTGTGTGTCATTTCCTTCAGCCGCTGTGGACTATCTGGCCAAGAACGTGAGTCTGTCAACTCAGAGAAGGATGAAGCTGGGCGATCATTCGGCGGTGCTGGGACTTCTGCAGGTGGAGACGGGACAGGCTTACTGAGTCCAAGCACTGCAAGCACACCTTCACACGCTCTCAGATGCACAAACACCTCCTTCGACCAGATGGAGCTCCTGCATCAGCCGGCACGAGCGTGAGAGGGTTTTCTCTGATTTTCAAGACAAGAAACTCTTGCCATTCCATCTGACGTGACCTTCTTGTGATTCTGGGCTCTGACAAGGGGACCATGCAATGGCTGCAGGCACGTCGACGGACGCCGCGTACAGCAAGAACGCATTCCGAGCCATTTCCAAAACGTACTTTCACCTCGCTGTGCATAGTCGTGTATGAATCTCAGTGTCATTACAACGGATAATCTCGCTTGTTTTCTATCGATATTGTTATTACGATTGCCCTTACAGTTGTTGTAATTATGATTATCGTAACTATTGTTTCGTTTCGTTGTTTCAGGATCCACACGTAGCATTTTTTACTAATTCAAACCCCAAGTTTTTTACGTGGAATGCTAGCAGTGGGCTAAAACAAATGGGGGATCGAGTGTGTGTGTGTGTGTTGAATGTGTGACTGCTGGTTTTTCACTTTCGAGCTGTAACGTTCCTGAGCGATTTGACCTTCTCTGCCTTCATATTTCACTTGACATTCCATGCAAACTTGGCCACTCTGTGGGAAGTCTGGCTTTCTGCTGGGAATTAGCAGCGCTTTTAAAGGGCCAGCGATTTTTCCCTCGCTCGAATGCTCGTTTTGTCCTCAGAGATGATTTGGGGAAAAGAAAACGTCATTGTTTGGATACAGAATTTAGAAAGCTGTGAATTGTATTCTTTAATTTTCTAGAAAGAAACAACAATTTGCCCTCAAACTAAAAGACTAAAACTAATAGTTTCAAACATTCATATTATGATTTTGATTTAAGCAATGCAAACATTTTTACTATTCCATATAAATAATACAGTTTGCTTTTATCAACCAAGTAAAATGGTTAAAACGCACAAGTGGATTTTAGACCAAATACAAAGTGTTTAAAAGTCTGGAGTCAGAATGATTTTTGAAATATTTTCAAAAATAATTTGATAAAAAATAGAGTAAAAATAGTAAATATTATTACAATTTAAAATAAGTGTTTTCCATCTGAATATGTTTTAAAATATAATTTATTTTTGTGATGCAAAACTGAATTTTGAGCATCATTACTCCAGTCTTCAGTGTCACATGATCCTTCAGAAATCATTCTTGTATGCTGATTCGCTGCTCGAGAAACATTTTTAAATATTATCAGTGTTGAAAACACTTTTGCTGCTTCATATTTTAGTAGAAACAGTGATACATTTCATTCAAAATTCTTTGATGAACAGAAAAATCTGTATAAAACAGCATTAGAAATCTTTCATAACATTATGTCTTTAATTACAATTTTTAATCAGTTTATTGCATCTGAATAAAATGATTGATTTGTATTGAAAAAATTAAACTGACCCCATACTTTTGACAAGTTTTGATAATTTCAATAACATTCCATCAATTTCACTGTAAAACGATTTTACCAGTTTCAGCTTAAAAACTTTAGCAGCTGCCTTAAATTTTTAAGTTAAATCAACTTAAAAGTACAAGTCATTTTAACTCACAAGTTAAAACAACTTAAAAGTACAAGTCATTTTAACTCATTTTATTGTAATGAGTTAAAATGACTTGTAGTTTTAAGTTGATTTAACTTAAAAATTTAAGGCAGCTGCTGAACTTTAAGTTGAAACTGGTGAAAACTTTTTACAGTGTGCCCATGACCAGTCAAATAATCTGTTTTGACCTCTTTCTTACTTTCTCTCTGGTATTCATTTTCTCTTTTTTATATTACAAGCCGATACAAAAACACACACCAGGGCTCCTGTAATTAAGATCTCATGCATTCACAAGTTTGTACAAAAAAAGTTGTGAAATTTCGACATTTGTGTAGCACTCGCAGGTGACATTTTGACACATAAATGGAACTGTACAGTAGATGAAGCAGATCGTTTATTGTTTGTTTATAAAGAATATGTTTTATACTAAAACAGCAAAGGTGTTGTGTGGTAGATGAAGCAGGGGATATGTGTAAGTCTTATATTGTAATTTTGTGTTTATATTTACTGCTTTTGTTTCTTTGCTTTTGATAGTTATGTATCATTTTTCTTAGGATTCAATGTGAGAAGCTCTCGATAAAAGACAGTCGCACTTAAAACTGAATGGAAGGTGAATCATTTTGCTTTGCTCTGCTTAAGAACACATTTGTGGATCCGTAATGAAGATGATATATGGACATTTGTGATATTTGGAAGCTGTGATCGAAGTGACCGATGGCTCATTTAACGGACTGTGGGAAACACAGCAGTGTTTGGTGCTAAATGACTGCTTCTGACTCAATGAATTCTTCTTTGAGCGAACGTTTTACTGGGTGCATTTAAGGCGAAAAGAACTTTTAAAGAAACCACTTGACCCAAACCCCGCCCTCTTCCCGTTCAACTGTCGATATCTTCATAAAACGAGCAATGAAAAAGACTTCTAGTATAGAACATCCACGGCTAACACCTTTGTTAATCAACGTTTGGATATTAAAAATATTACCCATCATGCCCCTGCGGGACGTCAGACTGGGCACCTGCTTTCGTTAGCATTTGTGTTTATGCTTTCCTCCCATTTCCTTTCAGCATGTGTGTACGTTACCATGGTATAATTTATTCTGCTGTATGAAGTAGTAGCTTTAGTGGGAACCTTGTATTTGGTATTTACTACCTTCAGCCTGTTGGTGTCTTTACTGTAACACTGGCGTAAATGTTATCAATTAAAGATCTAAAACTGACATAAGGATCAAACGTCCAGTTTCCAGAGTTTGTCTTTCATTTCAAAGTACTTTTTGTTTGACAAAATGATGAAAGGTTTGACATTTAAGTTTTAAAGATGTTTTCTTTATATTGTTTGATTGCTCAAAAGAGAATAATATAATATAAGAGAAATATAACTTCATCAATTTGTTTCCTGCTAGCTAAATTTCACATACATAAACAAAAATCTGGCTCTATTAAACTGTAGCCTACAAAACACCAAACCATTAAGACAGTACAAACCCCTTAAGAAAAAAATAACTATAATTTTTATAATATTAAAAGTGTAGTATGTTTTTTTTGTTGTTTTTTTTTTTTGTGTGTAACCACAGTTTTACTATAAATACCATGGTTAAACTATGGTTAGTTAAGCAAAAGATTTGCACTCCGAGTTCAAACTGAATCAAAAGATTCACGAACCCGATCCGAAGTTCCGTTCGAAATCAAATGATTCGCGATACGCGTTTTAAAGGTCCGATCTGAATCAAATGATTCGCAATACGCAAACCGATTAGAGCGCTTCGAAACACAATGGTTTAACTGATTCGGACTTTCAAAAGCTCAGTTTTAGCCATCACTGTACACTGTACAAATTCAGAAATGAATGGCTCTGTTTGCTAGTGAATCGCTTGAACTGAATGATCGAAGTCACGAGTTTGAATCAATCGGAGCCGTTCCAACGTAAATGAGTCACTAAATTGATTCGGTTTGTTCTCGTCTTTAGCCATGTTTACACGACACTGTTAGCACTACTACTGGCTTAGCTGGCTAGTTTTATAACTTTAACTGAAATAAGAGAAAACAGTATAGTGTTTACAAATGAAATATCTTTTTTTTTGTTCCAAGATAAAGTTCAACACAAGTCTACGAACAAATTCAGGTGAGCTAACCGGTTTAGTGCTAATTTATGAAACACTCCATTAATACGACGAGCTGCACCTCAAAATACATGTTAGATGGAAACATTGTGCATTATGATCGAGTTTGTAGCTTAATTCAATATATTTTAAATAGTTTGAGCAGTGAAGTTGTTGTTTACAGTTCAATAGGAAATCGGCAGAAAGCATCCATTGAATGTTAAATTTATCAGTATTATAATAAATATTTGAGATATTGTTGTATCTGATTGTATTAGGCTATATAGAATTATAGTCAATATAAAAAGAGCAAATGGGAGAATCAGATGAACATGAAACAGTATAACAACATAAATAATTCAACTGAACTGTGCAAATATAATATTAACACTTCAGCTACCTTATATGTTCTTACTCCGCCAATAATATAAGTCCTTAAAAGCATGCGGTTTCCAAGCATATTTACGTTAATTTCTCAGGTAATATCAATGGTATGATCTATCTGAGATGGCAAAATTGCCACAACAGTGGTTACATACACATATTTAATTGTTTGATCAAAGGGTCAATAGCAAAATATGTCAAAAGGTTGGTCTATATCAAACATTTTTTTGTAGTGATGCCATAAAAGAAGTAGTTTGGTTTCCCGAAAAAACCTTTTAGCGTGTGAACCCTTGTGTAAAGAGCAGATTAATAATTTCAAGAGCTTTTTGTTACTATAAAGAACTTCTGTGCAATGGAAAGATTACATGGAAGTTAAATGTTCCTTGTGGAACCACTGATGCCAATAAAGAGCCTTTATTTTTAAGTGTGTAGAATTGGTGAAAAGAAGGTATCTTTAAAACGTGAAAAGACTCTGGAACGTGAGTTCCAGAGTCTATGACCTCCCACATAGCACAGTATGTACAGCTGTGGGAGGTCATTCATTCTGCCACTGTCTAGCTATGACATTCCTCCTCACTGTCTGTCTGCTTTGGCCAGGACTCATGTGGCAGACGCTGTCACACAGGAACTGCTGGTATGCTGATGGCATCGCTGGAGATTCCAAACCACATGATACCAGAACCAGCTGCCGCTGTTCCAACACCGACATGCTGGACATTTAATACATACTGTAGGTGATTTCAATTGCTCATGCTGATGATAACTCAATGCAACCATTGTTGCTTTCTGATCATGAAAAATTATGCATTGAATTTTTATTCATCACCACACAGTCAGAGTTTCACATGATACAGTAGTGCCTCTTTAACTTTCACGCAAGTTTTTGCCCCAACTTCCAATGTTGATGAACTGACACTATATGCTATATAAGTCAGAGCCAAAAACAAAAATTTGGAGTAGTCAGAGTTTCAGATTTCACAGAAAATCGTATTGTGTATGATGGGCACAGTCTCTGATTTTCTGAGCTTCAGACCTTGATTTCTACTAGTTGGAGCAGACCAACAGAACATACATTGTTTCATTTGTCATGTCTCCTGTTTTTGTTGTGTTCAGAATGTCTTCAAAAGTCTGTTAGTATCCTTAGTCCATAAGTGTGTGACGTCCAGTTTTTCTCTGTTTACAAAAATGGCAAGTACAGATTCTAGATTGTATAATACTTTATTCTGACTCATGCATGAAAGCACAAACCAAAATCAAACCAAAATGTGCATAAAATACAACATTTTTAAGATATACACTACCAGTCAAAAGTTTTTGAACAGTAAGATAAGTCTCTTCTGCTCACCAAGCCTGCATTTATTTTATCTGAGGTACAGCAAAAATAAAATTTTAAAATATTTTTACAATATAATTTATTCCTGTGCTTTTAAAATTTAGGTTTTAGCATCATTACTCCTGTCACATGATCCTTCAGAAATCATTCTAATATTCTGATTTGCTGCTAAAAACATGTATTATAATTATGTTAAAAACAGCTGAGTAGAATTTTTTTCAGGTTTCTTTGATGAATAGAAAGTTCAGAAGAACAGCATTTATCTGAAATAGAAATTTGAAACATTATAAATGTCTTTATCATCCCTTTTGATCAATTTAAAACATCCTTGCTAATACTAGTATCTATACTAGTATTGATTTCTATCATTTCTTTCTAAAAAAAAAAAAAACAACTGACTCCAAGCTTTTGAATGGTATAGTATATAATGTTACAAAAGTTCTTTTTATTTCAGATAAATGCTGATCTTTGGATCTTTGAAAACATGTACTCAACCGTTTATAAACATTGATAATAATAATGTTATCAAACATGTTTATTGAACAGCAAATCAGAATATTAGAATGATTTCTGAAGGATCATGTGACAGTGAAGACTGGAGTAATGATGCTGAAAATTCAGCTTTGATCACAGGAATAAATTACATTTTAAAATATATTTAAATAGAAAGCAGTTATTTTAAATAGTAAAAATAGTTCACAATATTACTGCTTTTGCTGTATTTTGGATCAAATAAATGCAGGCTTGGTGAGCAGACAGAATTCTTTAAAAACAAAAACTGGTAGTGTATTATTTTAACTCTGCAAAAATGATGACATGAAGCATGAGGCAACTTTCGATGGTTTCCTCTCAGTAACCAATAATTCACTGCACAAAACACATTTTTCTATCCTTCGCATAAACCCATATTCAAGGTATATTTGAGCTGCTGCAATCATATATATTAACATATCTCTGAAGTACCTTCTAGAATGTCAGTCCACTGTGATTCATTTGGCTTTGCAGAGCATAAATCTATAGGGTAAGCTGAAATTTTATCCTCTTGACAGCCTCATATGATTGTGTTAAGATATTTATACTTTACAATGTGCTCTTTATCCTATACGCTTTGTGTTTTCGTCGTCAACCTCTCTTCGATGCATGTGTGAGATGTTTCAAGTCTCTTCTGGATTAAGCTAAAGCACATGTTCTGGCTGTCCGATCCTCGGGCCTCCACCTCCGTCACTGCTCTTTCTTCAGCTCTCTCGCTTCACGAGGCACCGCCCAGTCAACCGTGTGTCCTCGTCTTTGTTACCCTCTCCTCTCTCGCCTTTTGATCCCGTAATTGATTGACTACAGGAGGAGGATTCGACGAGACCCACAAGAGCCAATTCCCCTCGCTTCTCTGGAGAGGTTCTGATAAAGTGGCGGGCCGTATATGTGGTCCCTACACCAGACGTATGGCCATTGAAGGTGGCTATGAGCCACGGTGGCTTAGCCGCGAGCTTTCTCCAGGGGCCCGGGCTTGTGTCCTGCCGGTAATGGGCTTGTTTAGATCAGAGGGATGGAAATGAAACTCTTGAGCCGCGGAGAGGAGGATGCCGGTGGACTCCTATCTCCCAGGAGGCAGGCCTCACGGCGAGAGGCATCTGCATAGACTGAGCTGGCCGCGCGAGAGGAGGGCTGATAGATTCCGATCTCATTTAAGAGAAATAGCGGTGAGGAAGCAGGACCGGACAGGCATGGAGAATGAGGAGGTTGATGGACCTGGCCCAGCGAGAGCCAACAAACAGAGTAAAGGACAGTTTAATGAAGCCATTATTGCCCCATTTTCAGACTTCCAAGACACCCCAGAGAAAAACTAACAACAATAAAACATTTAAAAGTTTACTTGCGAAAAAGTTTACTTCACAGACTTTTGATTACAGACTTTACTAAATTTCATTGCTCAGATGTCTTGGGGAAACTTGGAGTTCTCTGTTATGTTTCATTTAAATATGAACTTTGTCTCAGATGTTTCTCCTAAAATTCTTGTTTTTTTTAGCTCATTTTGAAATCAGTTTTCAGCATTTCATTTAGACTTGTACAACAAGACGAGTACAAGTTTATTCAAACAAAAGGACCACAAAACCAGTCATAATGGTCCATTTTTTCAAATTGACATTTATACATCACCTGAAAGCTGAATAAATAAGCTTGTTAGGATAGAACAATATTTTGCAGAGATACAACTATTTGAAAAACTGGAATCTGAGGGTGTCAAAAATCAAAAGATTGAGAAAATCACCTTTAAAGTTGTCCAAATGAAGTTCTTAGCAATGCATATTATTAACAAAGTTGATCATTTTGACCCATACAGTGTATTGTTGACTATTGCTACAAATATACCCATGCTACTTATGACTGGTTTTGTGGTCCAGGGTCACAAATGTGACCGTGCATTTACTCATCTCACTTGCACAAAATTAGATTCAGTATACCTCAAAATAAATAAAAACTCAGAATATGATGCAAACCTGCAAAATTAAATTTGAACAGAAATATCCTTTCGTTTTTTAAACCTATTTTAGAAAGATTTTATAAAAAAGAAACGCAAAAAAGTAACATAATGCATTACTTACCATTAAAAAAAAGTGACTAATTAGTTACTTTTTTAGGGAGTAACGCAATATTGTAATGCATTACTTTTAAAAATAACTTTCCCCAACGCTGCATGTATGTAATTAATTTACTAAAATGTCATCCGATGCCAAGTTCACTTTTTCATGTTGTTTGAACATTAATGTGTGTTGTCAGTGTATGTACAAATCTACCCTATAATGATAAAAATCCATGCAGTGGTTTTTAATTAATCTGTAAAAATAATATCCCCTTTTTCAAATGGAGCCGTTCTCAGATGCCTGTCGGTGTGCCGTCACACCCACAGAGGCCGCTCCCACGATAGTTGATTGACATGAGCTCTTACCTTAGACCAGCTGTCACAGTCCAGTAACTTTCCATGTTTTGATGCCAGAGCAGGGATGTAAATTGGACAAGAATATCTCCGATTGAGCGATTGAGGTGTTGTGTTGCTGGATGTAATAATGAACATAGTGGTCGTCATTTACTCCCGACATCTGAGCAGCTGAAGATGTAGTAGATTACATTTGTTTGTGAAGGGAATGTGCCTCCCGATCTACATATATCCCTCTGTGTTCGCGCGAATCATTCATGATCCAGCTTCACTTACAGCAGAAGTGAGTATAAGTGTTTTTTTTTTATGAATCTTTGCGATCGCCTTTCTTTATAACGTGGTAGTTAGGAAGTTTAGCGGTTAAACGCGGCTAAATGCGGCTAATGTAAACACGACCATTCTTCCACAGAGAGAATAGAGGGGCGGGGTCAGCAGAGCTCATTTGCATTTAAAAGAACAACCCCTTAGAATGAGATGATTTTTGCAGAGCTCATTTTGACAAGGTAAAAAGTGTGTTGTTTTACAAAACCATTGAGAATTTTTAATCAAAGTATATTAGAGACTTTTCATTAAGACTCTAAAGAATCATATCAACTTGTGGAAAATGGGCATCCGATGACCCCTTTAAATACATTTATTTCATGCGAAGTATACTATAAATACATTTACATATTATGCATCTAATAAAAATACCCTGCAGTTGTACTTTTAGTATACTAAACTGGTATAAATTGGAACAACTAATTTTGTACATTTTAATTGTCTGGATATATTTGATTGTGCTAAAGTGGAATTATTGCAAGTATTGAAGTTTGTGCTTACAGTTGGATGAGGAAAGGTAGAAGTTTGCTATAAAATATTTTTTGATAGGCACTTGTTATGCAGGTATTCGAGTGATCTATGACTGTCATAAGTTGTTTGATGTGTTTATTGAAAATAACATTGTCAATTATTGCTATTCCTACTCGTTTGTGTGAACCTTTGCATTTATTGGAGCTTTTTCGATTGATTTAGTATGGAGTATTAGCAGTGTTTAAATGACAAATGGTGTTTGCACTCAATTGGTCACAAATTAGTTGATTACAATATAATGTAAATAGCTGCCTTTTTAACAGTATTTTTAGCCTTCAGCTTGGTAAATCTGAGCACAGCTCGAGATATTTTCTTAAATATGCTCTTCATTTAACCTCATTGCTGTTTAGACTACAATTATGATACCAGTGAGATTCATTTGTGATTGTTTTTTTCCCTATAGTTTGCAAACAAAACAACAAATCAGCATGATTTTATTTGAACACCATCACGGCCGTGCATGTCTCTTTATATCTACATATATATGTAAGAAAATGAGGGTTTAAAGAGCCACAGAGGACCTGATCCTGGCAGATTACACCGGAGGTGTTCTTCTCTGAGGCTTATGTGTCTTAAGAGAGCTGCGCTGTTTCTGACTGTCATGGCTGTCACAGTGAAAGCACTTACGGAGACCCGTAATTCTCTAAATCCCATAATTATTCCGCGATACATAATGTACCTGCGCCGCGGCCCGTCTGACGGCCTACTTTGACTCCGGCTTTGCACAGACAGAGGCCTCTGTAAGCTGGGATTTCAGTCTCATCTTTGGCAGCGGGAGATCTCCTAAAGAACATCTTCCAATATTGCTTTTTTATGTAAGGCCTTAAATTTGCAAAAGCAAGTCGAATGAAGATATTTCAAGTCGATTCGTTTTGAATGTGTCATTGTCATCTCGGGATAAGTCTTCGGGAGAACGGCCGCCGCCTTACTTTGTCCCCTCGTTGAAGTCGAGTGCATCTTCAAGTTCTAAAGCAGAGCCTGAAGAAGTTCTCCACCTCGAGTTCAGCGCGGCACGTATCGCGTACGCACGTTGGAATTGTTGATTTTTCCCATTCTGTTCTTCACAAGGATGGCATCACACGAGCACGCGCGCTCGCACACCTCTCTCCTCTGTAGATAAGCGGTTAGCGCGAGAATAAAGCACCACTGAAGTTGGAAATCTGAGAGATGGTTCGGCGCGATAACGCCGCTGTGAAGCCAGGTTCCGATTTACATATAAAAATCTGCGCTCGCGCGCTTGGCTCGCAGACTAATTAATATTAATAACTAAAATGCAAATGAGCTCAGACAGAGGAGGCCCGTACGGTAGAACAAACCGGGGTTTTGTTCGGGATTCACACATAAGCCTCTTCTGAACGTAAGAGGCCTGCTAACAGCCGTAACGCCTGGGCATAGAGCGCAATACACAGAGACAATTTTTCTAGATAATAGCCTATCACGCAGGATACAATTTAAATTAAAAAATGCAATTTTCACCTTGAAATGAACAAATGATTACAATTTCTATACAAATTAAGGCATCCAGGCTGTGGCTCAGTGCAGCGCCAGGGCCATGAAACTTGACATAATTGCCATGAAATACATTTTCAAATATTTGTATTTTGTCCATCGCTTTAAAACATGCCACTCTTGGCTTCTGTGGCTATGTGATCTTACCTTCTGGCGGAGAAAAAAACACATAAAAAAGAAGAGAAAATCATCAGAGATAAAACGCTCTTCAACGGGGAAGATAAAATGTGTAGAAGTGGAGGAAGGCAAACACACACACACACACACACTGAATCGGTCTCTGCAACCCCTGTGGCTATCTCTAAAAGCCAAATTATGGTTTCTTATCAAGGCAATCATATCTAGCAGTTATCTGGCGCTATGATAGACACCCTCTCCTCCCGATATCTCATTCTCTCTCAACGTTTCTGTCTGAGCACTTATTTATTTGTGATTAGGGACAGCCTTTGGAAAATAAATAATTGTGGAGGAGAGCCAGACTTTTCTCTGGATTTTGAACTTTAGAGGTTCTTTCAGATGACGGCTGATAAGTTTCTGTGCGCTCGAGGCAGATCTATAGAGTAACGGGGCCAAAATCACAATAGTCTTTCTTGCTGCCTCGTTTTCTTTTATTTGTTAGTGTATGCTTCATGTTTTTTTTTTACTTAAGTTAATGTTTTTAAAAAATATGAACGAAATATGTTATAAATAATATTTGTTTTATTTGTTACGGCCGTTATTTGTAACTTGAATGTGTGTGCTGTCCGGTTATTTTTCTTGTACAAAAACAGTATGTTATGCTGCTTGATATTGCAACCAAGTATTGTGTTTCATATTGTTTTTAATGTATTATTGTAGTCATAAATAGCTGGTTTGTAGTGTAAATGTAACCCTAAACCACAAAACCAGTCGTAGCACGTAGTACATTTGTAGGCAAATATACATTTTATTGGTCAAAATGATCAATGGAAAGCTTATTTATTCAGCTTTCAGATGATCGAAAAAAATTAAAAAAATTGACCCTTATGACTGGTTTTGTTGTCCAGGGTCACAAATAGATTTACGGCTTACTGCACTTTGTTACTCGTCTAGTTATTTACGTATAGCAGCTAATGAATTGGATGTCTCGCACATTGACAAAAAATAGGTTTATAGAAGTAATTCCAAACATTTCTTTCATCATGTACTTGCCCCAGTCATTTCAAACCTATATGACTTTGTTTCTTTTGTGGAAAACAAAAGTAGATATTAGGTAAAATGTTCACGCAGCTCTTTTCCATAAACTGAATATATAACATATTACAAGGTATTTAAAGCCATGCAATAGCACTTTGTTAAAAACAGACCTGAATTCTAAAAATATTTCATCGCCTTGCAGCAGACATGGAACGAAATGAAAATAAACCACAACGTAAATAAAATATAATGGTAATTTAAATATTACTTACAAAAAAAAGAATACACAGGGGGAAAAAGGGTTTAAGCATAAAAACAATAAGTGCAATACTGCTTTAAATTGTTGTTGTTTTCCAAAAAAAAATATTAAAAAGTTTTCTGTTTAATTTAATTGCATTTTTGTTTTTGTTTTTCTGAGCAAAAAATAAATAGTATACATTTTTCCCTAATTTACAGAAGATACCCACTAAAATCTCATTCAGTGTAACAGTCTTGTCAGGCATATTTACAACAAAAATCAACTTATGACATATTAAAAGACAAATTACTTTTACCCCAAATACTAATTAGCTGTAATTCTATATTTTTAAAATTTTCCATTATCCTAGGTTCTGCCCATTTGCCAGTAAGAATTTTTTACTAATTTAAAACACAATAAAATTTAATATGCTCCCTTATTCTTTTATATATTTTAATATGTACAAGTCAGAATAAGTATGTTGTTTGAATTTTCACATAAATACTGTGTTAGAGTGAATATAATATTATTATTAATGAATATAATATATAATATATAATATTATAATATTATTTTAACCAAATGTTGACATTTTATTCTCCAAAAACTTATTTGAAACCTTAAAAGTGGACACTTTTGTAAATTTCTTTTTACATGGACAGATATTTTTAAATGGGCATCAGTGGAAAAAGATGCTTTTTGCAGTCAGATGATGTAGTTACAAGAATCTACCAGCAGGGGCTAACTAGGTCATACTAACCAGCCAAAGCATGACCCATTAATTTTCATGTCTTGTAACTAATCACATCACACTAGGTTAACACAATGCTGAAATGAAATGAAATTTCATAGCTGTGGCATAAAACATTCTGGCTAGTATTTCGTTTTGTGTTCCTTTGCAACAAGAGCATATGATTGCAAAATTGTATTTTTTTCAGGTGAATTCATCTTTAAAGCTTGTGCATTTATTGAGTCTGTATTTTAATTTGTTATATTTAAAAAATAAACATTCTTCTTCATTCATTGCAGAGTGAATCTCCAGGAGCTGTTTCTATCTCTTCTCCTCCTCTTCCTTATCACATGCTTGGACAAAATCGACTAAAGCTCTGACAGTGATGTGGACAGCGGCCCCATTAAATCCCGATCTGCTCCCTCCCTCCTCTTTTCTCTTCTCTTCGTAAAGGAGATTCTGTCGTTCAGAGGGTGCACATCAGATTTCAATAGCTGACCTCTTAATGCCCGGGGTCAGTGCCGCACCGGCAACAATTTCACACTGAAGATGAAAGGGAAATGAACAGGCAGGACGCCGGGGTGACCGAGAGGCCCTGACCGGGCGGAGAAGTGCAGTCCGAGCCGCTCCAGTGCACTCAGAGCTGAGGATGGAGGGGCGAAGGGGTGCTGACCTCCATGATGCTAACATCAGGACAGAAGAGAGCAACTGATGGGCTTTTGAGAGCCACAGCAGGGGAGCAAACCTCAGTATGGTGAGAAACAGCTTTACTGCTGAACTGAACTTAAATGGTGCTGAGGAATAACTAACTAAAGGTTCTACTGCTATGTATTACATTTTCAAGTCCATATCACATGTCATACAGCTTTCCTGTAGCCCAAACAGTAGTGCACAGTGTTAACAATGCCCGGGTCATGGGTTTGATTCCTAGTGTGTAATGTGTCATTTAAATGCAATGTAAGTCACTCACAATATCGCAGCACAGAGGTGAATGGATGTTGTCATTTTTGCCGTGTCATTAGGTGCTGTTCTTCAAAAATGAAAAGCACACAATTTATTAAGAAATACTTCAGGTGTGTTTTCATATTTCCATATTCCTGTACCTTTACTAATCCTAAATGATACTAGAATGCCAGGTTTTCCACCATAGAATGAAAAAATAAAAATATAAAGGATAGTTGGAACTTTTTATCTTTCAATCGGACTTTTTTTCTTGCAATTCTTAGAAGTAACATGAGAACTGTGAGATATAAACTTGCAATTGCAATTGCAAAAAAGAAAAAAAAAAGTTTTAACCTTAGTAGCAATGACCTTTTTTATTGGTTGAAACAAAAAAAATGAAAATTGTGAGTAAACTCAGAATTCAGAGGAAGAAGTCAGAACTGAGCTTAAAATAAGTATATTTTAAGGCATATGTTTCCGGATGTTTCAAACAAGATCTTATATTTAAAAATTGTTAATCAATTCATATAAAAATCACGACATATGCCAGGTTTTCCACCACAGAATAAAAAAAATAGAAATATAAAAAATAGTTGCAACTTTTTATCTTTCAATCCTTTTTTCCTTGCAATTCTTAGAAGTAACGTCAGAACTGTGAGATATAAACTTGCAATTGCAAAAAAACAAAAAAAAGAAAAAGTTTTGACCTTAGTAGCAATTTACCTTTTTTATTAAACCAAAAAAAAGCAAAAAAAAACAACTGAATTGTGAGTAAACTCAGAATTCAGACAATAAGTCAGAATTGAGCTAAAAATGTATATATACATTTTGTAGCATATGGTTCCATATGTTTTAAACAAAACCTTTTATTTAAAAATTGCTAATTGATGTGTTTGTTTTGTATAAAAATAACAACATAATTTGATTAGTTTTCTTTCCATTAGTTCACTTTCAGTCCTTTAAATCTCTGGTCGTTTTCCTCAGTTGAAAGTTACAAGCAATATCTGAGAAGTACAGATTATTTTAAAAATGCAATGTTAACATATTAAGTTACATATTCTGAAAAAAAAAGAGAGAAAACGTCGGTAGTATTCCTTTAACAAAAGTCAGCTCCTTAATGACATCATCATCCAGGAATTGACACAACTTTGGAGGGAAAACAACCACACAAACAAGACAGTAAGTATCAGCAATGGATATTATGTATTCTGTGTTGTTTTGTGGTGTTAGTTTGTATCACTTAAACACTCCATCCTGCTTGATACATATGTACAGAATTGCTTTGATGACATCACAATTGGCAAAAGATAGGCAAAAATAGGCCTATATATCCAAATTAACTTAAAGTTGATTATAAGCTGTCAGTCTCACACATTTTCTTGCCATGCATTGTCTAAATACTCATGGAAACATTAGTGATAATTTGTGGTTCACTTTTTGTGAGAACTTAACCATTAACCTTTTAATTACCAGTTTAGACCTTTAACCTCATCATAAAAAGCCTAGTGCAAATAATATGATCCTTGTTCTGATTTAAACAAACACATTAAAAAGACATCATTCAAGTATAGACATATCCTTTCATGTTATATATGTTATTTTTATATACATTTGTTTTATTGTCATTTATAAAAACTGTCTTTAAAGAGTGCGTGTTGTGTGTGTAAATGGTCAGGTGGAGTTGTTAGCACACTCTCATGTAACGCCTGTGATATGCCTGATTCTCCAGAGATGCTGAGGCAGGGGATCTATTCACACGTTTAAAGCCACACGGAGGGGGTCATCAGCCCTCCTGAGCGCTGTCAGGGGGCATTTAGCTCGTGATCTGCCCACAACAATGAGGTCAGTTGATTGCTTGTGGCTGGGTTGTTTTGGGGTATTTTTACTAGATCTGAAGCTTGTGAAATTGCTGCAGTGGTTGTTAACAGTGTTGAGGAGCTACTTTAAAATTATAGCTTACCAAGCAACTCTTCAGTCCACATCAAAACAAAAATCAGAAGTCAAAAATGACCTACACTCTTTATTGGCATTAATAGTTTCATGTAGAACCTTTAACATTCTTGGAACCTTTCCAGGTTCTTTATAGTAGAAAATAATTCTTTAGATTATTAAAATGTCCTTTTAGGAACGGGTCACTGAAAGGTTCTTTGGGGAACCAAAGCTGGTTCTTCTATGGCATCACTACAGAATTATAGTATATTAGTTTACCAAAAATGAAAATTTGCTAAAAATGTGCTCACCCTAAAGGCCATCCAAGATGTAGATGAGTTTGTTTCTTCATCAGATTTGGAGAAATGTAGCATTACATCACTTGCTCACCAATATATCCTTAGCAGTGAATGGGTGCCGTCAGAATGAGAGTCCAAACAGCTGATAAAAACATCACAATTAATCCACATGTAATCCACACCACTCCAGTCCATTTAAGAAACAAATCCATCATTAAGACTTTTTAATTTCAAACCATTGTTTCCAGCTAAAACACAAGTCCATAATCTTCATTTGGCAAATGCGAAGTGAATATTTGCATTGTTTTACTCGCTCTAGGTTACTTGTGGGATGTTTTTCGCATCACTCGGGTGAATAAAGACAATTTAAAAAAAAAACATTTTCTGATACAGCTCGATGTGTCAAATTGTAAGTGTCAATAAGCTTTTTGCTCATTGGCTCGTGCGACAGTTTTGCCACACTCGTGGCAAAAACTTTATTTTTGAGGTGGCAAAGCTGACACTTTTTTTTTCAGGATTTTCTGATGAATATAAAGTTCCAAAAAGCAGCATTTATTTAAATTTTTTTTTATTTTTTTAGAACATTATGAATGAATTTATTGTCATTTATATATATATATATATATATTTATATATTAAATATACAATTTTTACAACTTATAATTATTACAATTAGTGCTTTCTATTTTAATATATTTATTTTTGTGGTGGCAAAGCTGATACTTTTTTTTTTTCAGGATTTTCTGATAAATATAAAGTTCCAAAAAGCAGCATTTATTTGAATTTTTTACATTTTAATAACATTATAAATGTATTTACTGTCATTTTTGTTCAATTCAATGCACCCTTGCTTTGTAAAAATGTTAATTTCTTAATTAATACTCATTTATTTACCTAGTGTATCATGATTTCCACAAAACATTAAGAAGAACAACATAATAAGAAATGTTTTTTGAGCAGCAAATCATCATATTACAATGATTTCTGAATGATCGTGTGAGAATGAAGACTGGAGTAATGATGCTGAAAGTCCTGCTTTGCATCACAGGAATAAATTATGTATTAAAAAAATATTCAAACAGGAAACAGCTATTTTAAATCATAGTAAAATTTCACAATAATACAGTTTATACTGTAATTTTTGATCCAATAAATGCAGCCTTGGTGAGCAAAAGAGACTTCTTTCAAAAACATCATATACTATATATAGTCTATAGGATGTTTTTTTTGTTTTATTAATAATGTCATAATGACTGGCATGCCTTATTCAGTCAGAGTTTAGAACTGGAACTCCCCATTTTATACTTCTAAAAAAAAACATTTAAATGACTAATTTAAAGGGCGAATTTCCCATTTAGATGCTTAACTCTTCTTCATCAGAGCAGCATTAAATGTAGCAGCTATTCAATATTCAGGCTTCCCGGCATCACTGGCACACACCACAACGCTTCAAAAGTTGTCCCACCTGAATCAGGAGAGAAACCTGCACAGATCAAACAACATTTACAGTTTTCTTTTACAAACACGCAGCTTCTGGTGTGGAATACTTGTGGATTATTGTGATGTTTTTATCAGCTGTTTGGACTCTCATTCTGACGGCAGAGGATCCATTGGTGAGCAGAGCAACTGATGTAATGCTACTTGTCACCAAATCTGTTATTGATTTGATTTTGACAAATCCTTAACCTTT
Source organism: Labeo catla (assembly GCA_012976165.1). Classification (NCBI taxonomy): domain Eukaryota; kingdom Metazoa; phylum Chordata; class Actinopteri; order Cypriniformes; family Cyprinidae; genus Labeo; species Labeo catla. Next base: position 106,903 of record VONZ01000992.1, read on the forward strand.
TATCTTTAGTGTTATGTCCATGAAAGCCAAGATGTGTGTTTTCTTTATTTGTGTGTTTTAGCAACTCTTCAGTTGCTTTCTTACAGTTTTAGCGTCCCCTGCATTCAGGTCACCATAAGCAGTCATTCAAAAGGCCATGAGTGCTGTCTGTCTCTCTCTGTCACTCTCTCTCTGGGGGGGAAGCCGCAGAGAGACTCCTTATGCATTCATGAGGAGAGTGGAGGATAAATAAAAAGGTTCATTACCACGCTAAAGTGTTACTAATGATATGTACCTGCCACCCAGCACCTCCGAAAATCTAATGTGACACAGTAGAATGGAAAATCTATTCCGCCGCGGTGGGCCACCAGTGGTGCCGCAGCACGCTGTATGGAAATTTCCCACAGCCTGCCCCTCCATTTGTGTCTGTCTCTAACCAATATTTACAATTCCGCCGCTATAATGTCCTACCAGGCCCTTTATGCCGCTGTCACGACCTCCATATTAGCTGAAAATTGGTCTTTTCAAACTTAGCAGGGGACCGTCTCTCACCGCCGTGGATGCAATGCTTGGGTGCACAGCATGGGGGCATCATGGGAAGGTTCCTCGACCCCCTGGCCAACTCCTTGCTCTGTAGAGGTGTCGGTTTTTGTTTATCTGATATAGAGGGAATTGATCTGCACTATACCTGGGAAAAAACTTCTAGTGAAGAATATACAATTATGCATTAAAAAAAACAAATAAGACACATGATGACATGCAACATAGTGGCTTATTGCTTTCATATCATAAACACCAGTGTTTAATACATTCATGAATTTATATAGTCAAAGATGTTATGTCCATGTCAAAAGATATTTACAAAAGTGATTTTATGTCCATAGAAAGCATGTAAGTAAAATATAAGTAAAGTGTCTACTTTTAAGTTTTCAAATAAGTGTTTGGAGATTAAAATATATAAAAGAATAAGGGAGCATATGAAATTTTATTGTATTTTAAATGAGTACAAAATTCTTACTGACAAATGGGCAAAACCTAGGATGGTGGCAAATTTTAAACATGTAGAATTACAACTAATTAGTATTTGGGGTGAAAGTAATTCATCTTTTAAGATGTCTTAAATTGATTTGTGTTGTAAATATTCCTGACAAGATTGTTACACTGAATGACATTTTAGTGGTTGTCTTCTGTAAATTAGGGAAAAATGTATGATATTTATTTTTTGCTCCAAAAAACAAACACAAAAATGCAATTAAATTAAACAGAAAACTTTTGAATAGTTTTTTGGGAAAAACAACAACAATTTAAAGCAGTATTACACTTATTGTTTTTATGCTTAAACCCTTTTTCATCTTTGACCCATATATATACAGTATATATATATACAATTACAATTATTTTATATTCTACAGTAAAGGTTTTCTATATATATTTTAAAATGTGATTTATTTTTGTCATGGCAGAGCCGATGCTTTTTTCAGAATTTTTTGATGAATAGAAAGTTCCAAAGAGCAGCATTTATTTAAAAAAATAATAATAATAATAACATTATAAATGTCGTCACTGTCACTTTTGTTTGATTTAATGCATCCTGGCTACATAAAAAATGTTAATTTCTTAATTAATAAGACTTGTGTATCATGATTTCCACAAAATTTCTACAAGCATATCAGCATATTCAGAATGATTTCTGAAGGATCATGTGACACTGAAAACTGGAGTAATGATGCTAAAAATTCAGGATTAAATCACAGGAATTAATTAGATTTTAAAGTAAGTTGATATAAAAGCAATTTATTTTAAACCGTAATAATATTTCACAACATTACTGTAATTTTTGATCCAAAAAATGCAGCCTTGGTGACCAAAAGAGACTTATTTCAAAAACATATAACAGATAATCATTTCAGACTTTTGTCTAGTCTATGGAATGTTTTGTCATTTTATTAATAATGTCATAACGACCAACATACTGTATTCAATCAAAGTTTAGAACTGAAACTCCCCATTTTATAATTCTAAAAAAAAGCAGTATTTAAATGACAATTTTAAAGGGCAAATTTCCCATTTAGATGCTTAACACTTCTTCATCAGAGGTGCATTAAATGCAGCAGCTATTCAATATTCAGGATTCTCGGCTTCACTCAGGTTGAGCGCTTTACAAAGGCACAAACAAACTGAGGCATTGACTTCTCAGTTTGTCGTAATTAACTTATGTAAATAGGCATCGTTATCCAGTGTTTCTAAACAGCAGTCGGGATGTATGCTCGTGTAATTATCTCATTAATACAGTAGACACGGATGGCCAAGCAACAGCCTGTTAAAAGCCTGTGTGCGGTTGCTATGGAAACCAGGCTTAAGTGGCTTATTGGTCGCTCAAGTGAGCTTGAAGCGTCACACGAAGGTAAATCACTATGTGTGTGTTTGTGAGCGCACAAGTGTGTGTGACGGCTGCAAAAGGCCCTCTAACTGCAAAAATCATTGCATTAATTATTATTTAAATTCGCCAGAGTTCAATTAGAGATGGCAAAAGTGTGTTTGTATGCAGATCTGCAAGAATGGCATTGTAAATAAATAGTGTGTACACAAGATTTATCACACTAAATGTTTAAGTCTATTATGCAGCATTATGTCATATTTAAATATGTATTTATATTGTGAATACATTCTCATCTTAAGAGCTGAAATTACAGTCTTTAATAATGCCTTAAAAAAAACTTTCATGTATTTAAGGTATTAGTGTTTGATATTTTGATTAATATATAAAGACTGTATTTTCATTTTATGGGTATAGTTTTATTTGATCATGTCATCCATTGGGACAAACATTAGAAATATACAGTGAATCTACAGACACATTCCATATTGTTAAGGGTTGTAATTTTTGCTTAATATTGATCCCTGATGTTACAAAATTAGATACGGTCAGGTAAAATTATTCCAAAATGACACCAGTGATGTTTAGAATCATAATTGAGCCCAATGCTGAATGAAACGGGCATAATTAATGTAAATGAGCTGAATAATGAACTTGCCCTTTGGACCGAGAGCAGCTAATATTTAAACCAAGATCACTTTTTCTCATTTATTGATTTATGTTGGGTAACGAAACATATTACTTGCGTTTACATCAGGATCAGTGATTTGTAGGGAGAAAGTTTCCCAAGGGATCTCTTCAGATATAATTCAGGATTTTTTGTCCGAATTACACTGTTAGTCAGTGTTATTTCAGTGACTACTACTATTGTAGATTTATTAATATTTTTTTATTTTCAGTTTTCATTTTATTTACATTTTTAGTATTTTTATGTGCTTTTGTCATTTGTTCTTTTTAAATTTCTTCTTATGTTTAATTTGTTTTTATTCCAGTGTTATAAATTATTTACAATCATTTTAGTACTACTACTTTTCTTTTGGTTTTCATGTATTATTTATATTTAATTTTGTTTCAGGTTTATTTAGTTTATTAAACACGTATTTTAAAAACTGTGTTTAATATAGGTCATAATAATAACCCTGGTTAGTCAAGATGGAAAAGTTCAAATTGATTTCCTGTGCAAAAAAATAAATAAATAAAAAATTAATACAAAAAAATTCATCCATTCATGGTTTAGGTTACTTCAGTTATTGATATGTAATCTAATTTTCTTAAATTTAATTAACAGTATGATCAAATAGTAAAGTAACAGCATACTTTTTCCACTTGATTTGAGGAATCGTTCATGTTCATGTTTTGCGCAAATTTCCAAAAAGGAGCTTAGTTTGAATCTGACCGTAAGCAGTGATCTGTAACTTGAGACTCGCTCTGACTAGATGAATGAATCAGAATCATTTGCTTTTGCTACAGTCGGATTAGTCGAATTCACAAATGAATCATTTGATGCGATTTGCAAATCATATTTAAAATGAATCGTTTAACAAATGATTCACTTATAAATCAGACATCGCTTCAGCTTACCTTTTTTTTTTTTTACATGCAAATCGTTTTAAACCAATTTATTGAAAAGATTCTGGTCAACGAATGATTCACGTATGAATCAGACATCGTTATTTCTTTTTAATTTTAACTGCAAATCGTTTTAACCGATTAATTGAAAAGAAACGGATCAACAAATGATTCACGTATAAATCAGACATCGCTATCTCGTCTTTCTCTGTTTTATTTGCAAATCGTTTCACCGATTCATTGAAAAAATGGGATCAACGAATGATTTGCTTATGAATTAGACATCACTATTTTGTCTTTCTTTATTCTACTTGCAAATCATTTCAACCGATTCATTCAAAAGAATCGGATCAACAGATGATTAACTTATGAATCAGACATCGTTATATCGTATTTATTTTACTTGCAAATTGTTTCAGCCGATTCATTGAAAAGAATCGGATCAACAAATGATACACGTCTGAATCAGACAGCGATATGTGACCCTGGACCACAAAACCAGTCTTTAGTCACTGGGGTATATTTGTAGCAATAGCCAAAAATACACTGTATGGGTCCAAATGGTTGATTTTTCTTTTATGGCCAAAATCATTAGAAAATTAAGTAAAGATCATGTTCCATGAAGATATTTTGTAAAATTCCTACTGTAAATATATGAAAACTTAATTTTTGATTAGTAATATACATTGTTAAGAACTTTATTTGGACAACTTTAAAGGCGATTTTCTCAATATTTTGATTTTTTTGCAGCCTCAGATTCCAGATTTTCAAATAGTTGTATCTCAACCAGATATCAATGAAAAGCTAATACATCAGCTTTCAGATGATGTATAAATCTCAATTTTGAAAATTTGACCCTTATGACTGGTTTTGTGGTCCATGGTCACATATGGTGTCTTTTTTTATTTTACTTGCAAATCATTTCAGCCAATTCATTAAAAAGAATCGGATCAACGAATGATTCGCTTATGAATCAGACATTGTTATCCCGTCTTTATTGTACTTGTGAATCGTTTTAACAGATTCATTGAAAACTAGCATAGTGGCTATGCTACCATACTAACTTTTAATAAGCAGCAAATTAGGAATTTACTGAGGCAAAATTCATAGTTAATAGTTAGTTAACAGTGAGAACTGCTCCCCAAACTAAAGTGTGACCGACTCATAGTCTATGGAATGAATGTGGGGGAAAAAAATACTGTGCATGTCAATGAGGACCAGCAAGTGTTTGGTTACCCACATTCTTTAAAGTATCTTCCTTTTTTGTTTAACAGAACAGAAACTCTTACAGGTTAGGAAAACTTGAGGGAGCAATTGATGACAGAATTGTCATTTTTGGGAGAACTGCCCCTTTAAATGCATGACCAAACGAGATTCAAATATTGCCAACACCTCTGCGTTTACCTTCCTGGGAGTGTGTGTGGTCAAGCAGATGCAGCTGTTGTGTGTGTGTCAGTAATTAGGTAATTAGTGAGCTTGTGAGTGGGGTCTGAGCCCCTCCAAGCGATCTGCCTGTCAGCCTGCATTCAACTCTTTCAAAAACCTCTCTGTTGCCCCCCTCAGACGTGCTGCTTAAGAGCTCCCTAATTTAATCACGGGCCTCATCAGTCCCCAGGAATGAATCAAACGTCTGTAAGCCCAACATGTCCACCGCTGTTTGACTGATTAATTCATATGACGCCAAACGGAATGTTCTGGCTTGTTTGTCATATTACGGCGGCCCAGAGCTCTGCCTCTCTCCGTTAATTGAACACTTTCTGGGCCTCCGGTTGGTTCCACCCGACACCCTGTGAGCGCATGACTTCAAAAGCCTCTTTTCATGATGCTGGCAGCGTGAGTTTCTAATTATGACTGTAATAAAAGGTAACTGTGCTCTGGCTGGAAGCCGCTGCCAACTAGCCAAATCTGGCTATGGATGTCTCTCTCTCTCTGCCTCTGTCTCTTCCTCCAGCTTACGGCATCAGTGCCCCTCCTTGGCCAAGCGGCACACAATAGGAAGATAATTAGGAGAAAGGGAAATCCGCCTTGTGTATATGTATAATTGTAAGATCACATAACTCATGACTTCCACAATAGCTGGCACAAGGGTGCTCCCAAAGGCCCAGTAAAACCTATTAGCCACTCTAACAGCGACAAACACAGCGGCAGAGATGTCCTGTGATCCGGAATTGTCTAAGAGTCCTTAAGGGGAGGGCTGGAGTTCAGGCGACATTGGCACCACAAACATCATGCCATGCTAATAACCTCAAACTTGGCTTGATGTTCCTCGACGCTTCCTTGCACGTCCTCAAGGTTCAGTAGAGGTTGTTTAGTGTATGTTTTAATCATTTGGTAGTTGAAAAGCATATACACAACCGCAAATTTTTCCCACTCCAGAAAATTTGCATGAAATAAGAAAATGAAATTAGATGGCTTGGTTTTGTGATTTTTTTTTTTTTTTTTTTTTTTTTTCTTCAGCATAAATATAGGTTGAATAACTAGTGCTGGGTTGACTTTTACTTAGAAATTGTCATTTGTTATTAAATAAAAATTACACAATGGAAATTATACTTTGTAATGTACCACAAAACCAGTCATAAGAATCAATTTTTTGAAAGTGAGATTTATACATCATCTGAAAAGCTGAATAAATAAGCTTTCCATTGATGTATAGGTTTGTTAGGATAGGACAATATTTAGCTGAGATATTTGAAAATCTGGAATCTGAGGGTGCAAAAAAATCAAAATATTGAGAAAATTGTCTTTAAAGTTGTCTTTTGACCCAAACGATGTATTTTTGGCTATTGCTACAAATGTGCTGCTTATGGCTGGTTTTGTGGTCCAGGGTCACATATTTAGTAATAATAATGTCCATATCTGGCCAAATTATCAATAATTGTAGAGTATGGCGATAGCAATGCCAAAGATATAGGTTGGATTCCAAGGGATATGCATTAAATGCAATGCAAATTGCAAATGTGAAATGTTGCAAACACAAGAATGTGAAATGTTAATATAAAACACTGTGCACTGCATCTTAACTATTATATAATTTCGTCACACAAAGCTACTATATAAATAGAAATATATTGTAGAAATCATATGCAATAATGTTATCAGTGATGGAATTATTTAAAATTGTAGTCCATTACTAATTACAAATTACATAACAGAAATTGTAGTTAGTAATGTAATCTGTTGGATTACACATATTAGGCAATGTATTACTTTTAGATTTCTTTTGACCTAACTAAAATATTTTCCATTCTTTATGAACATCATGAAGTGCATTAAACATTACAACACACCAGTTTATTTCCCTAACTGGGGTTCCTCGAAGAACTGCAGAGAGCTCATGAGGTGTTGAAAAGCTAAAAATGAATAAATTCATGGATGGGTTGTCTTTCCAAATGTATATAAGCAGTAGGATTTTTAGGAAAGGGGATTTTAAGAGAAAAAAAAAGAAGAATTAGGGCAAATCAGTGCATTCTGGACAATTCACTGCCATTATGTAAATAATTTGTAATCATGTAATCTATAAAAAAGTAACTGTAATCTGATTATGAGTACTTTAAAATGTTATTATGTAAATATGTTACTACACTCTAAAAAAAATGCTGGGTTAAATATGAACGAACTTAACGAGTTAAATGTTTAACCCAACTTTCTGGGTAGTTTTATTTAACCCACCTATTGCTTAAAAATTACTACAAGGCTGCCTTAAAACTAACCCAAAATAGGTTGAAAATGAAAAATAAGACTTATATTTACTAAAAGCATCAGCAGTAATCAAAAGGTGAATGTTTATTTATAAGCAATTTAAAAAATGTGAATTGTTTAATTATTGTTTATTCAACCTATTAATGAATGTTCATTTACTGAACATTTTAACGAACAGTGTTGGGGGTAACACATTACAAGTAACGCGAGTTAGTAATAAAAATTACTTTTTTCAAGTAACTAGTAAAGTAACGCATTACTTTTGAATTTCTAAGAAAATATCTGAGTTAGTTTTTCAAATAAGTGATGCCAGTTACTTCTTTCCCCATTTATTGAGTGGAGTAAACATGATGTTACTGTATTCTAGACTAAATGTGAACATGCATTAATTCATCTCACTCACAAAAAACAGATTCAGGATTCCTCAAAATGAATAAAAACAGTAAAATGCGAACTCAGAATATGATGCAACCCTGCAATAATTAAATATGTTAAATAAAAAAATATCCTATATGTATTTAACCAGTTTGCTGCTGACCTTCGATGATGCAATTCAACCATACTAATAAGCAAAAATTACTTTAGATGAACTAACATTTGTGCTTTATTTTTCAATAGCTGAAGAGTGATCTCCTGCAAAAAAATTACTTTTCTTTCAGCCTGAGGTGAATTCATTTCCCTTTTGGTGTAAAAGGGCTTTTACATTAGAATTGTTTTATATTAAAAACAAAGAAGCAAGCCCAGATTTAATTAAGAAGATGCCCAGGTTAAAAAAGTAACACAAAAGTAACGTAACGCATTACTTTCCATAAAAGGTAACTAAGTAATGTAATTAGTTACTTTTAAAAGTAACTTTCCCCAACACTGTTAACAAATGTTCTAACCTGTTTTGGGTTCAGTTTAAGCAAGAAATATAGTCATTTTTAATAAAAAAACAAACAAAAAAAAAACCCTTTTTTAAACCCTATTCGCTGGGTTTGTCCATATTTCACCCAATGCTGGGTTGTTTTTAACCCAGCATTTTTACTATGTCCCCAGCACTGGCTGTTATGGTAATATTTGTGCTTTGTTGTTCTTATAGAAGCTTGCATCTTTCGTTGTATGCTGGAAACCGCTGTGGCGTGGAAAATAGCAACAAAAACTTCTCTTTTGTGTTCCACAGAAGAAATGTGTTGTGGATGAGTGCGGGTGAGTAAATGATGACCACATTTCTATTTGTAGTTGAACTATCCCTTTAAATAGGTCCAATCTGGTGCTGTCCCCTCTGTGAAACTCGTATAAAGAGCATGAGCAGAGGAGGCTTGGCATGTGCTTGTTAACAGTATTTTCTTCTCTTGAGCCTCGCTAGGCAAAGGTCATCTGGACACTTTGTTCTCAAACAAAGCAGATAGGAAGTCAACCACTCGCAATCGGGTCAGAGCGACAATCCCCTCTCCTCCACAAATAAAGCCGGAGAGCTTAAACCTGTTACTGTCAGCTTCTCACCTGGATCACAATCTCTCTGGCACTCTACGTGCAAACCAATCGCCTTTATGTTCTTTTTTTCCCACCGCTTGCTGAGAGCTCCCAGGTAAAGTGGATGGCAAATGTAGCCTATAGAGTTACCGGCGGCTAAGCCGGGCTGACGATCAGCACAATAGCGGCAGGTAATAACGGCACCGGCGTCCTCGGCCTTTTCCCCAGGCTTCATTTCCGAACAGCGCCTGCCATTTCACAGCTGTTAAGTGCTGCCTCTCTCTTTGTTGTGATTAGGAGTAAATTAATAGATGCCTCCCGGTAATCAGCTTCCATTAGGGCTGTCACATCCTCGCTGTCAGGACGCCGGCTGCAGTGGACAGGGAATGTTCACCCTGTCACCGAGAAGCACATTAGCGTCTTTAGTGCTGAAAAGGGAAAAAGCGGTAGTTAGTGTTGCAGCACGATGCCGGTCATCGTGGGAAATGCATATAGAGTGGTCTTTAATTCACCCCGTCGTGTTTAAAATGAGCTGTGAAATGTACAGGGGGTCGAATAATTGATTTTTCCTCTCAATGCAGAATCCAGCGCAGGGCCGTTTAGCCATTTTGCAAGGGTAGAACGGCACGGGATGACTGGTGAGGATGATCGCAGAGATAACAAACACCTGAGACCTCTGAGGTGACTGAATGCCAGTAAACACACATATCTCACCTTATTCACCTTTCACATCATGCCATTTTCAATAGAAAGAGTTTAGCTGATGCAAGCAATTGATAAACATTGTTTTTGTGTACACGACACCATAGGCTAAAACAGACGTCGGCATACTTTCCCAGTTGATTAAGTTTTAATATTGTTTTCTAAACTGTCATGTTTCAATATGCAGAGGATCCTATTAAATATGCACTCGATTGCATTCATTTCTGGCACAAAATGGTTTTTACAGAGGGGATTTTGGATATGACTTTTTATCACTCTATATATCACAAAATACTGTCAACGGACAATAAATTAAATACATTTTCACCATATTTTTAAGAATGAAATGTCCTTTACATCAGGCATTTGATATGTAAAAGTCTGGTGCAAGCGCTGCTGAAGTGCAGGAGAAAAAACTCATTTTGAGAAAATGACCTTTAAAATATGAATTGTAATTCAAATGTAGAGACACATGTTGGTATGGTGTAATAAACTAAACACTTAAAAGTGTGTTTATTTAAACACTTAAAATACGAAAAAGGTACACATCCTCATTCTGTTCAAAAGTTTTCACACCCCGGCTCTTAATGCATGTTTTTTTTTCCTTCTGGAGCATCAGTGAGCGTTTGAACCTTCTGTAATAGTTGCATATATTATATATATGCATAAAATTTGTTAGACCTGAAGGATTTTTCTGAAAAACAGCAGGCAGTTTGACTGTTCAGGACTTATGAACAACTATCACTAAAAAAAAAAAAAAAAAAAACAGCTGTGAATCATTCAGGTAATGACACGGTATTAAAAATCAAGCATATGTAAACTTTTAAACACGGTCATTTTTATAATTTCAACTATTATTTAACGTCTTTTATGTGAAGTATCTTATTCAGGTCAGTACTAAATAAAAACTAACATGCATTTTGTATGATCCCTCTTAGTTTTGGTAAAATAATTAACATTTTGCAGATTCTACAAGGTGTACTTTCACTTCAACAGTATTAAACAAAAAACAGCCTTGTTTCAGAGCGTTTGAGCATGTGCGCTTGCATAAAACACAGGAAATGAGAACATGAATCAGTAGGAAGTGGTTTTCATGCAGAGTTTAAACCTGTAGAGATGCTACAGTGTGGGTTGTCCGGCATAATCTAATTTGTGTGTCCGGAGCGGCCAAAAAATGACACAGACTTTCACAATTGGCGGAATACACATGAAACGAGCCATTTCTGGGAAAAGCGCAGCAGACCTCGCAGATAATTGTGAGGAAAATCAGTTTCTTTTCCAATTCAGAAAGCAACGGAGGAGCATTAACAATTTAAAATGTTGTTGGTATTCTGGGAGAATCATTATTGGCTGTATCTTGAGATTTACACCTAGGATTTTGAGATGAAAGAAATAATTTACGCACACGAGCAACAAACGTGTTTACTTTCTGCACTGTTTGGATTCACGACTTCTTTTCTCTTCTGAATAACGCAGCACACCTCTGAGAAGCATATAATGAACTGCATTAAATCCATGCGTCAATATTTATGGAAATACAGACGACGTTATTCGGAAAAAAAAAATACGGGGCTGACACAGTGCGTCTGTTTGCATTATGGGTAATTACAGAAGGATTGGATGTTCTGCTGAGGCCGAGCTTTAGCAGGTATGCCGATATAAGGGATTGACTTTGCCGTTCCTCATTACGGCCACATATGGGAAACCCAGCTGGGATCTGAATTGGTGAGAGGGAGAGAGAGAATCGATTTCATTTGCAGGATTATTGAAGCCACTGAGATGCGGCGTGTATGAAACATAAAGTCTCATTTTCGAGTCCTCCGCAGAGCCAGGAGAATGAAAACGTATGGCTGTTAGCGAGTTATTTTCATGCCGTGGAACAATAAGGAAATTGTGAAGTTTACTAACTTCGGGAGAAGTGGCCGACTTGTCTGCCTTGGATGGTAATTGTGTTCTATCAAGAGGCAACTAGTTTATCTGAGCTGCATAACACGCTTGAGATGAGAATGTGTTATAGATGTATCAAAGTAAAGTGACTCCAAATATGAAAGATAAATATTTGTTTGGAAAGGAAAGACGAGACTTCAGACTCTGATTCCTTCATTCAAAATTTCTCATATTCTCTTTCTCATATAATACTGACTGGAGAGAGCAGTCAGTATTATTTTGAGGAGTCAAGGATACATTAAATTGATCAGAAGTGTTGATCAAATGCTGTTCTTTTGAACTTTATATTCATCAAAGTATCTTGAAAACAAATGTATCACAGTTTTCACAAAAATATGAAGCAGCACAACTGTTTTCAACATTGATAGTAATCAGAAATGGCATATTAGAATGATTTCTGAAGGATCATGTGACACTGAAGACTGGAGTGATGATGCTGAAAATGTAGCTTTGATCACAGGAATAAATTACATTTGAATATATATTCAAATAGAAAACAGTTGTTTTAAATTGCAATAATATTTCACATTTTTAGTTTTTAATGTTTTTTTTGATTAAATAAATGCAGCCTTGGTGAGAAATTTCTTTCAAAAACATACAGAAAAAAAACTAACCAATGACTTGTAATGTTTTTTTTTTTTAAAAGTCTCTTATGCACATCAAAAATACAGAAAAAAACTGTGATATTGCAAAATGTTATTACAATATAAAATAATGTTTTTTATTTTAATATACTTTAAAATATAATTTATTCATGTGATGCAAAGCTGAATTTTCATCAGCTGTTACTCCAGTCTTAAGTATCACGTGATCGTTCAGAAATCATTCTAATATGCGGATTTATTATAAGAATTATCAATGTTGCAAACAGTTGTGCTGCCAATTTTTTTTTTTCAGAATTCTTTGATGAATAACAAAGTAAGTTAAAAATAACAACATTTATTCAAAATATAACAATGTAAATCTATGCTATCACTTTTTATTAATTTAACACATCCTTGGTGAATAAAAGTATTAATTTCTTTCAAAAAAAGACAGAATAAAAATTTACTGACCTCAGACTTTTGAACAGTAGTGTATATTGTTAGAAAACCTTTTTATTTTAAATAAATGCAGTTCTTTTTAACCTTTTATTGATCAAAGAATCCTGAAAAAAGTATCACAGAAAAATCCCCAAAAATACTGAACAGCACAGCTGTTTCCAACATTGATAATAAATCAGCATATGAGAATGATTTCTGAAGGATCATATGACACTTAAGACTGGAGTAACAGCTGATGAAAATTCAGGTTTGCATCACAGGAATAAATTATTTTTTTAAGTATATTAAAATAAAAAATATTATTTTATATTTTAATAACATTTTGCGATATTACTGTTTTTTCTGTATTTTTGATCAAATAAATGCAGCCTTGATGAGCATAAGCACTTGAGTGGTAGTGTATACAACACATTTTAGATTAAAAAATGTAATTAAAAAAATAAATACATAATGTACCAGTTCCCTATTTGTTTTAGAGAAACTTATATAATTTTGTTTTTTATTTGATTTAATTTTTGGCGTCACAGCTAAGAATAATATTTTTTGTGATTAGTTTGTTTAGTGATAATTTTTGCTTTTTATTTGTTGCATATTGTACATTTGATTAGTCACTGACTAATAACTGGCTTTTTGGATCCAGATGTTGTAGTTCCAGCATCTGCCAGCAGGTGCCGACTGATTAGACTAACCATCCAAATCTGGACTGGTTAATCACAACTATACTAACTAAAGAGTAACAGATGATATGAATCTGAAATTTATTGTGGACTTTATATTTGGAATCTGTAAAATTACAGTGACAGGAGAATCAAGAGAGGACTAGCATTTTCCCATGATGCTTTAAATCTAACAGCTGGATCTGCATCTGTGCATCCAATGCCAGCATGTTGTTTTTTCCCACAACCCGCCATTTCTGCCATAAAAGCCTGATCCAAAGCTGTTAGAGAGTTCTGCTGTAGGTTGATGTCACACACAGACCCAGCTGGGGCAAGAAATGATGTCATAGAGGGGCAGCTGAGAGCATTAGTGAGTGTGATGAGAATGGTTCAGTGATGTAAGAAGTGGGCGGCCACACGGATCTTTCTGGAACGCCGCCCGTTCCCGATGAGCTCCCGTGGCCCGAATCATAGGCATGTTATTGCACATTCCTCCGTAAGTGAGTGTGGTCAACACACTGTGTGTGTGTGTGTGTGTTGAGAGAGACAGAGTCTGTGCTAAAATGTTTTCGCTGTAATGACTATTAGTGCAAATTTGAGCATTACTGTTATTATTACTCATAATTTGCTATTCGTTTGATATAGTACCATTTTTGGAAATTAATGAAATCTTTTCATACAGCAAGGACACAAAATAAATTGATCAAAAGTGACAATAAAGTATAGAAGATCATTCTGTAATTATCTTTTATTGCACAATTGGGACTTTTTTCTCACAATTAAGAGAAAAAAAGTCAAAATTGCGAGATATAAACTTAGAAATCTGACTTTTTTTCTTTGCATTTTTCTTTTCTTTTCTTTTATTTATTTATTTTTATTCCAATAATATAATAAAAAATATATATTTCAAATAAAAGCTGTTCTTTTTAACTTTCTATTCATCAAAGAATCCAGAAAAAAATGATCACAGCTTGCACAAAAATTCTGTAAAAAGATATGATGATAATCAGAAATGTTTCTTATCAACAAATCATTATATTAGAATGATTTCTGAAGGATTTAGAATTTTAATATATATGCAAATAGAAAACAATTGTTTTAAATTGTAATAAAATTGTAATAATATTTAACTTTTTTTGATCAAATAAATGCAACCTTGGTGAGAGATTTCTTAAAAAAAACAAAACCAACAAAACTAACCAACCCCAAACTATTGAATGGTAAATATATAACACATTTTATATTCGTATAAATCCCAATAATATAAAAAATGTAATAATTTATTTATGTAATAATTTCTTTTTTTTTTCTTTTTTTTTTGAATCCCATGGTGGAAACTGGCTTCCATAGTAAAGCATGAATAATATAATAAAAATATATATATATATATTTCAAATAAAAGTTGTTCTTTCTAACTTTCTATTCGTCAAATAATGCTGAAAAAATTATCACAGCTTGCACAAAAATACTATTAAAATATATGATGATAATCAGAAATGTTTCTTGAGCAGCAAATCAGCATATTAGAACGATTTCTGAAGGATCATGTGACATTGAAGACTGGAGTAATGATGCTGAAAATTCAGCTTTGATCAAAGAAATAAATTGCGTTTTACAATATATTCACATAGAAAATAGTTATTTAAAATTGTTATAATATTTCACAATTTTACAAAAAAATTGCATCCTTGGTAAACAGAAGAGACTTCTTTCAAAAAAAGTTTCGTAAATGAAAAATATATAAATAAATAAAAATGACCTCCTAAAACATATAGTTTTAGTTTGTAAATTTCTAAATGATAACTCTGTTTTTCCCTAAATATAATATAATCCCATAGACTTGAAAAAGAACGTAAGATAGAGACCCAGTCCCAGAACACCCTAAAATATATCCACATTTTATAAAATAGCTAGAAGAACTAAATAAAAAAAGACTGTATTCCAAGATATTAGGTTTCTATAGTGGGATGAGGCCAGAGAAAGAGAGAGGGTGAGAAAGCTTTGCTGTAGGTTTCAAAGGGGCCCGTGTTTTGATACAGGCGGTCCTGTGGGAGGACGGGGGCCTCTGTCTGGGAGAATCGCTACGGCACCGTTATGGAGCTTAAGTCTCGATCCACTCTAATAAAAAAAGACTCAAACCAAACAGGCCATAATTTCACATGGGCCTCGGAGCTACCTGCGGCCCTTCAGCCGTGCTTATTTAATAAGAGATGCTGCCGAGGGCGGGAGCCTGAGGGACACTTCTGGTGCACTAGTGAGTGAATGACGTAAGAAATGATTCATCTCATTAGTTCAAAGATATATATGTACATGGTGGCCCAAAAGCTATTTTGACATTTAAGTCACACTTTAAAGTGTCTGATTTCATTGCATTAGATAACAAAAAGTCAAAGCAAATATCATTTATTGTAAAGATGGATGTTCATGCACAAACAAAAACATTTCACAATAAAAAGTTTGAAGTGGTAAAAAAAAAAAGGCAAAAATATAACCATTTGTTTGATATTTTGTTATCTAATCCCATGATGTACATGATTTTTCAGTACAGCTTAAGTGTCATTTTACTATTATTTCTAAACTATTATCAGTTTTATTAATTTATAAAGTCAGTGTTAAGTTAGTGACATTTTAGGATTATTTATATAGGTTTTATTAATGTTTTAAACTAGCCTTTATTTGTTGTGTCTTCAGTTTAATTTAGTTTTTTAAAAAAGTGCTTTTGACACTTTTAAGCTTTTTAACTTTTTTTTTTTGCTTGCGTCATTGATATTTTTGTATTAGTTCTACAATACACACTGTTTTATTAATGTTTTAAACTAGCCTTTTTATGTCTTTAGTTTAATTTAGTTTAATTAAAAATTAATTATGTGCTAAAGCTTTTAAGCCTTTATTCTTTTTATTTATTTATTTTAGTTAAGTATTATTTTAGTATTATTTATGTACTATTATGGGTTTTATTAATGTTTTAAACTAGCCTTTTTGTGCCTTTAGTTTAATTTTTGTGCTTTTGAAGTTTTTTTTAAGCTTTTTTTATTTATTTCTTTTGCCTAAGATGGTGTTATTCTAGTATTTTTTTATATACTATTATAGGTTTTAGGTTTTATTGTTTTAAACTAGCCTTTATTTTTTTGTCTTCAGTTTAATTTAGTTTCATTTTTTTAATTGTGTTTTTAATATTTCTGAGTTTTCCTCTTTTTTTTTTTTTTTTTTGCTTACCCCTGTTTGTGTCTTTAGTTTAATTTAGTTTAATTGTAATTTAGTTTTTGTAAAGCTTTTTAAGCTTTTTTCTATTTATTTATTTATTAATTTAGCTTAAGATAAGTGTTATTAACACTAGGTATTATTTATATACTGTTATATGTTTTATTTATGTTTTAAACTAGCCTTTTTTTGTCTCTTTAGTTTAATTGAGTTTGTAATTTATTTTTGTGCTTTTTATTTATTTATTTATTTATTTATTTATTTTTTGCCCGAGACGGTGTTATTTTAGTATTATTTATATGCTATTATAGGTTTTCTTAATGTTTTGAATTAGCTTTTATATTTTTTGTTTTCAGTTACAAAGATAAATAAATAAATAAATTAGGCTTTTAATATTTCTAGCTTTTTTTTTGCTTACATCATTGATATTTTAGTATTCTTTATATAATATTCTATAAGTTTTATTAATGTTTTTAAGCTCTTTTAAGCTATTTATTTAGCCTAAGACAGTGTTATTTTAGTATTATTTATAGTATTAATATTACTATTTAGGTTACTATTCTTCTTATTATTTTTATATAGTTCAGTTTAAGTTTTTATTTATTTGATGTTAGTAATTTGAATACACACATGCGCACACACGTCTGCGTTTTGATCTTATAAATCGCTTTTTATTCCTCTTTATTTCAGTTAACAAAACTGTTTTGAATAGTTTTAGTCAACAATACTAACCCAGGCTAAAGTGTCCGAAAGCATTTTAGGGCCACTATATTCAGTTTGTTTTGTGTTTAGCAGGTTTAATCTCCTCTCTGTGAACGGGGAAAGAGAGATAGACAGACATACAGAAGGAAAGAGAGAGAGGCAACTTGAAAGACTTGTGTGTTTTCTTGTATGTAAAACAGAATGAAAAGTAACATTTGTTTTGCCGCCTGTTCGTTTCCCCCCGTAATGCGCACAATCAAGGCCACAGAAGAGGCTAAATGCATTATACATTACCGAGTGGCACCACGCACTTGGCCGTGATCCTGCCGCTGTTGTCACTTTAGGTTATTTGAAGAGGAAAGTGCTTTAGCCAAAGACCGGAGCGCTTTTCTCTCTCCTTTGCATATGAAGTGGAGGCAGGCTAGAGAGAAGCCAAGCTTAAACTGCTAGCCTACTGAGACAGAGATGCTCTGAGCTCTTCGGCAACTTCGCCTTCACACGCTGGGGTGGCAATAGACTTACAACACACACCGAAACACTGCCGAGATAGAGACCATTGTGCAATACGTGTGACAAGCGTGCCTAACTGAGAAGTTTCATTAGAAACAGAGGACGTTTGAGGTACTCCTGCAGCTTTTTGCCAAGAATTCTTTCAATAACTGATTTAATATAATTGATTTAAATTTTATTATATTATTATTCCTTATTTTTATTTATTATTATTATTATTATTTATGCATTCAAATGCATTTCATTTTATTTAATGCATTTATTCTAGTCATGGTATTAATTAAAAAACAAAAAAAGTTCAGTTTAATTGAAATTTTTGTCATTTTAATCAAATGTTCAAATGTAATCTTAAAATGTAATTATTTTATTAAATTCACCCATTTAATTATTTGTGACAAGCGTATCTAACTAAGAAATTTCTTTCTAAATAAAGGACAGTTTTGAGGTAATGCTATAGATTTAGCAAATAATCTTTAAATAATTATTTGTGATGTTATTTATTTTGTATTTATGTTTTATTATTTGACAATATATAGTAAAGTGTAGCAAAGCTGAATTTTCAGTAGCCATCACTCCATTCTTCCCTTGTTAAAAATATATTATTTATTATTATTAATTTTTATTATATATAATTAGTAGTAGTAGTAGTATTTTTTTTTGTATTATAGTATTATTTTAGAGTTATTATTTATTATTTTGCATTGGTTGTCATTTAATATATTCGGTTATTATTTTAATTTTAGTTTGTATACTTCATTTGTATTTATATTATTTTATTTTTGTATTTATAAAAAAATAATATATATATATATATATATATATATATATTTGTGATTATTGTGATTATATTTTTTTTATAATTATTTTACAGTATTTTACAGTTATTATTAATTTTCTGTGTCACATGATCCTTCCAGTGATTTATATATATATATATATATATATATATAGACACTATTAATTTTAATTTTTTTTTTTCAGTATTATAGTATTATTTTATAGTTTTTATTTATTATTTTGCATTGGTTTTCATTTTATATATTTGGTTTCATTTAAATTTTAGTTCATATAATGAATTTATATTTATATTATTTTATTTTTTATTCATATAAAAATTATATATATATATATAAAACAATATACAATGTACAGTAGTAGTATAGTATTATTTTATAGTTATTATTATTTTGCATTGGTTTTCATTTAATATATTTGGTTTTAATTTTAATTTTAGTTCATATAATGTAGTGATTTTTGTTAGTACAAAATGTAATGTTGAAATTTTATCCATGTAATTCTTTTTTTACCAAAGATTACTGTGATAAGATTATTGTGCCACCTGCAGGTTAATCCATGTATTTCACTCTAATTAGTTTGTGTAATTATGTGTCTATATTGTAATTGTCTTATTTCTTTTCTGAAAAATGTTGAAAGTTCACTTAAAGTGCTATTAATAATCGTTGTTTTGCATTCTTTGCTATATTCCTATAGCTGTTTGACATCTGTTCAACTTGAGAAATGTCAAATCAATACGGCGATCCATGCTGTAAGTTTGTACTAAAAAAAGCAAGTAGAGGCGCACTTTATCGCATTCTGTTTTCTTTAAGGCGAGAAATGTGAGTTTTATTCCATTTCTGAGCCAGTGAGTCCCACACAAACAATCTCTGACATGGATGTACCATTGATTTCACATTCACCCGTCCAAACTTAAAGAGGCGATGGGATTGTGTGTGAATCCTCAAACCTGTGTGCAACCCGACTCTGTCAAGCTGACACCAGCTCCTCTCTCTGTAAACTGCCGAGATTATTCACTCAACAGGATCTTTCTCCTTTCATCCGCTGAACCGCAGGCCAATCCGTGTGCTGACAGCCCTGTGATAGTATACAGATGGAAATAAGGAGAAAGAGTGCCTCTGTTTGTTAAACATGCCGCTGATAGATGCTTGGCATTCGCCGCTCCTTGACATAATTCACCTGACCGGGAGGTCAAGAGTAGGAAAAATACAAACGTAGAAGGAAGCGTTTGGAAAGCACAGTTTAAGGATCTGATTTCAGGTGAATCAAAAATCTCGATTTATGATATTTATTTTGATTTTCAACCCCTCAGGAAAGAAAAACATACTTGCGTACACTAATATTCAGACATTTTTAGTTAAAAATGTTTTTAAAAAAACCGTTCATATCTTTTAAAATAAATAAATACAGTAAAAATTGTGAAATAATATTATAATTTAAAATAACTAGTTTGTTTCTAAATATGTTTTAAAATGTAATTTATTCCTGTGATGCAAAGCTGAATTTTCAGAATCAGTCTTCAGTGTCACATGATCCTTCCAGCACTCTCAGAAAAAAAAGGTACAAAAGCTCACTACTGCAGTACCTCTTCAGAAGGTAGACTTTTGTACCTAAAAAAGTACATATTGCTATCTTAAAGGTACATATTAATGCCTAAAGTATACATAATAGTTTTTAAAAGGTACAAAAATGTACCTTTTGAAATAGATACCCCCACAGTGACAGCTTTTGTACCTTTTTTCTAAGAGTGAATGATATTTAATTGAAATATGATTATAGTTTTTATTTTCTGTTTTCATTTTCATTTTAGTAAAAGTGTAGATAATTTTGTTGTCATTTTGTTATTTCTAAATAGTTTTTAGTGCTGTCAAACAATTAATTGCTATTAATAGTATCCAAAATAAAAGTTTTTGTTTACATAATATGCGTTTACTGCACTGTAAAATTTTTCACCAGTTTCAACTTAAAAACTTAAGTTCAGCAGCTGCCTTAAAATTTTAAGTTAAATCAACTTAAAAGTACAAGTCATTTTAACATAGGTTTAAATGACTTTTAAGTTGATTTAACTTAAAATTTTAAGGCAGCTGCTAAACTTAAGTTGGAGTTTTTAAGTTGAAACTGGTAAAACCTTTTAACAGTGTGTATATTTATTATGTATATATAAATACACACACATACAGTATATGTTTTGAAAATATTTAAATGTATATATTTAAAATCATGATTGATATTATATATAAATATTTTTAATATATAAACAACATTTCTTAAATGCATGCATATACACAGTATACACACATTATGTAAACAAAAACTTTTATTTTGGATGGATGCGATTAATCATGATTAATTGTTTGATAGCACTGGTTTTAATTATTTATTTATTTATTTATTTTTTTTACATTTTATTTAGTTATTTAAATGCATTAATTTGAATTAAACGAAAGTTCAAAAAGGTTTTAAATATCCTTATTTCAGTTTATTTTATTGCAAGTAACAAAAATGTGTTTTATGGTTTTAGTTTTAATTATAAATTCACTTTCAGAAATCATTCTAATATGCTCAAGAAATGTTCTTATCATTTTTATTATTCAAAACAGATGTGCTGCTTAACATTTTTGTGAAAACTGATACGTTTTCTTTTTCGTGAGTATTTGAGGAATATAAAGTATTTATTAGAAATACACATTATAAATGTCTTTACTTTCACTTTGGATCAGTCGAATGCATCTTTCCAAAATAAAAGTATTAGCTTTCTTAAACCAGAAACTTTTGAATGTTATTGTTTGTTAGTGATCTGTAGTATTTTTGTATGTAAATGAAGGAGTTTTGATGTCTGTCCCCTCTTTACCTTAAGTTCCCTGCGTTCTGCCTTATCAGACCTTTTCTTTTTTCCAGAATAAATGATGTCCTCCTCTTAAAAAGGAGGGTGTAGAGGAGGGCCGGTCGCGGCTGATTCATGTCGTACACACTAACAGGCTATTACGCATGGAGAATTGATTGGCGAAGCGCCGTGGCCGGTGTTGGATCTTGATGGCGCCGCTGAAATGTCACCTTACTGATGTTACAGTGCGGGAGATATTAAAGCGAGCGCGATTCAAAGACTTCCATTTGTTTCTGATCCACTCCCACTGCGTGCTCGAGGAGGACACTGATCATCTGAGTTTATTTTTTCCTTCTGATGCTTGGTCTCTTATCTGCTCAAGACAGTGGAGCAGCTTCTGTCACCGCATTGAAAATTTCCAATCGGCCGCTTGTATCGTCCGCGTCTTTAAAGTGGAAATCCAAATATAGAGTAGTTTTGCTTTCTTCTTTTCTACTTTTGAAGACATAATTAAGATCGTGTGTGCATATTTATGCGATCGAGGGAATATTTAATACCCCAGGCCTAAAGTTTGTCCTGTGGATGATAAGTTTCAGCCCTGAAGCATTAATTATAGACCTACACATATTACAACGGAGTTAAAAGCATTCAGATTAGAAGTAGAGGATAAGGAGAATTAGAAGTTGAGGATTTTATAGCATACTGTTTCATTAAACGTTCATTGTGGTGACAATATGGTGCAATATGAACATCTTTGTGCATATGTGCAGTTTTATAAATAGAATGCAACATAGTGCATTGAATTTAACATATGTGACCCTGGACCACAAAACCAGTCTTAAGTAGCATGTGTATATTTCTAGCAATAGTCAACAATACATTGTATGGGTCAAAATGATTGTTTTTTTTTTCTTTCATCATTTACTTATTAGGATATTAGGTAAATCTCCTACTGTAAATATATCAAAACTTTTGATATATCAATTTTTGCTGCATTGCTAAGAACTTCACTTGGACAACTTTAAAGGTGATTTTCTCAGTATTTTGATTTTTTGCACCCTCCGATTCCAGATTTTCAAGTAGTTGTATCTCAACCAAATATTGTCATATCCTAACAAAAGCTCGTTTATTCAGCTTTCAGATGATGTGTAAATCTCAGTTTTTTAAAAAAGTGAACCTTATGACTGGTTTTGTGGTCCTGGGTCACATATTATCAGTAAAAATCACATTTTTTTTACCATATATTTACCATGTGTTTACCACAAAAAAATTAAAACTTAAAAAAAAAAAAAAAAAAAACTGAAAGACAAAACATGATATTATGATACATCTTTGTTAGTGTAATTTAAATATTTTGACCAGCTTTTTCAAACAGGGGACCTCAGGATGACCTTTAAATTAATATTAATATTTAAATTAATAAATTGTTATGAATTAGTATAATGTATAGAATTCTGAGATAATTAATATTATAATTAATACCAATGTAACAAATACATTTATTTATATCAGACATTTATTTGTTACATTTGAATTAATTATGAAAAATTCATTAACTAAATTACAAAACTATTTAAAGTAAACATTAAAATGCAAAAAACAAAAATGGTTTGATTAAAAAAATGCACAAAAAAGTCTAGGTGTAATCTAAAATCACATTTATTTTTATTTTCTTTTAAAAGCTACTGTCTTTATTGAAGAACATGCAGTTCTGGAATACAAAACAACTTAAGGAATCACAGAATGAACTGTGGTTAATTTAATATATTAAATTATTTAACAATTTTAAATTCTATATATTAATTAGTATACTATCATAATATAACATTTATTAGTATAAATATAGAATTCTGGGATAATTAATATTATGATTAATACCAATGTAACAAAAATGCTTTTTAAAAATGCAAAAAAAAAAAACAAAAAAAAAAGGTTTAATCCAAAAAAAAAAAATCACATTTCTAACATGCAGTTCTGGAATAAAGAACATAAACCAAAGAATCACAAAATGAATCATGGTTGATTTAATGCATTACATTATTTAACAATGTTAAATTTACTATATCCATAAAAAGTTTCAGAATAATCAGCTTTGTCATAATTACAGCAGAAACACTGGCAATATCTTTGCATATGGACATTGACTTTGAATATTTTGTTGAACAACAAAAGGCTTTTGAGTCAAAAGGCTGAGAATATAGCTGAAATATAGGACGGATTTAGTGTTTTTACATATGTCACTTACTTGCAGACCTGTATGAATTTCTGTTTTGTTACCCACATTCTTCAAAATATCTTTTGTGCTCATCAGAAGAAAGAAAAAGGTTTGGAACAACTTGAGGGTGAGTGACAGAATTTTAATCTTTAGGTGAACTATCTCTTTAATATAATTAAGTGGATGAAACAATAGTCTCTGTACCATACAATTAGCTATGAACGAACATGTAAAAGTAGCCTAGTATTAACAGAATGATTTCTGTCCGTCTTCTCATCTCTCGCCCCATCAAACCAGCACTAGTGTGACTGAAAACACCAACAGTCTGAAGTCAAAAAGAAGCACTATGTTGACCCAGCGGCTGCTGATGCACACCATATGTGTTTAGGTTGGAGTTTTACAGTAAATGATATTAGTCTTAGCACAACATGAAGCAAGAGGAGCCAGCGCGTTACATGGATCAGGACAGCTACCGTGTGATGAGCGTCTGTGTGTGGGAGGCTGATGTCATGATCTGTCACGCACTTCGTTTTAGGACAATGGGGGCGGCAGCTGCTCGCCTCACCTGCCACATCCCGTACACAGCTGTCTCCAACCGCCATCCAAAAACACATCAAAACCTGCCGCTCTTTCTTTCTGGCCTTACGCCACTTTTATTGTTCAGAGAGCGGGTTGACACCAACACACGCCAGACTCAAACCTGCATGAGCACCACAGCACAGCATGTTGGAATACATACGGTGCAGGTTGCTGTATAAATCGGAAGTTTAATTTAATTAAAACTTAGAGGATACACAACTCATATTTTAGCTGGAAGCAGTGGTTTGAAGTTTAAAACGTCTTAAAGGAGAAGTCCACTTCCAAAACAAAGATTCACATGACCTTGTCATCCAAGATGTTCTTGTCTTTCTTTCTTTAGTCGGAAAGAAATTATGTTTTTTGAGGAAAACATTTCAGGATTTTTCTCCATGTAATGGACTGATATGGTGACCCGATTTTGACATTTTTTTAAATGACATTTTTTTCAACGATCCCAGCTGAGAAAGAAGGGTCTTATCTAGCAAAACGATCTGTTATTTTCAGAAAAATAATACAATTTATATACTTTTTGATGTCAAATGCTGGTCTTGTCTTACTCTGCCTTGACTGTTTTTTTTTTTTTTTTTTCCCAGTTCAAGTCAGTTAGGGTATGTCGAAAAACTCCCATCTCATGTTCTCTCTCCACTTCAAAATCATCTTATATTGCTGTTTTACCATTTTTTGTTAAGGGTGTTTGATCTTCTTTGCATGTTCACTTTGCAAAGACTGGGCCGGTACTTCTGCAGTGATGTAGGATGATTTTGAAATGATTTTTGAAGTTGAGGGAGAAAATATGATTGGAGTTTTTTGACATACCCTAACTGTCTTGAGTCAGAATACACAGAGTCCAGACAAGACAAGACGAGTGTTTGAAATTAAAAAGTATTTAAATTGTATTTTTTTTTTTAATGAATATCATTTCACTAGAGAAAAATCCAAAACAGATAATTTCGAACATCTCGGATGACATGGGGGTGAGTACATTATATGTGAATCTTTGTTTTGGAAGTGGACTTCTCCTTTAATTGTGTATTTGTTTTTTGCAAACACGGTTTTTGGCTTTACAAGATGTTAAATGACAGATTGGAGTAGTGTGGATTACTTGTGGATAATTGTGTTTTTTATCAGCTGTTTGGACGCTCGTCATCTCTCTGACGGCACCCATTCACTGCAGAGGATCCGTTGCTCTCCGTTATACTCATTTAATTAATCTTGCTGAGGAGAAGTGATTGGGATAGTAAACACTTTCCTCCTCTGTGGATTTTTCCCATATAGCTTTAATAAGGATTTTATTTCTACTGCGATAAATATTCCTAGCGACTTATAGATATGTACTCTTGTGCAATTAGTAGCATGTTCTCCCTTCAGCTGTGGATTATCCCGCTCTCCATTGCCCCTAAAAATCAATAGAAAATCATTAAACAGTTAAATAGGTGCTCGAGCGAAAGCCCTGGCATATTCTACACCTCAAGCTGGCTGAACCTGAGGGGCCACGGTTCTGAAGATAAGCCGAGAGGATCGGCCCAGCTGGTGGGCACCACCGTCAGCCGCGCGACACTCTAATAATCCCGCCGTATTTGTTACACCCACCTCGGAGCGGCGGCCCCCATCGGGCCCTGCTTCAGGTCTGCATGTCATCAGCACGCTGTGTTTGAAGATAGGCCCTGTGTGTTATTATGATCTAATGAAAGCAAAAGGAGAGTGGAACCTTTAAATCCCACCGGGAGTATTACAGTCTACAGGCCGCGCACGTATCTGCGTGCACCCGAATGGCCTGGAAGCGGCGAATGCATTTGAAATCATGTTATATGTGTGTGTGAGAGAGGCATATTAACATATGCACGGGATGGACGTGCAAGTGTGATACCACCTTAATGCAATGCACTTTTTTTTTTTGAGCTGGCTTGGTCTGATAAGGCAAGGGCGTAGGTCTGATTCATGGAGACATGATGGTAGACATAAGATACTTTATTGTTTGATTAAAATTATTGCTAGGGACAATAGTGGCTGGATATTTGTAGTGACATGTCATAGCGTCCCTATTCAATTCTACACCCTTGAAAATCGTAGCAAGTGATGTCCGACTTTGGAAACTATAGTTTTCTCCTTAAATATGAAGGGATCAAACAACAGATTAATGAGTTCATTCAAATTTGATAAGTCTTATAAAAATATAAGTCATACACTGAAGTGAGTTGCTGTTTTTGTCACTCTTCTGAGGAGGATATCATTCACCTGTTTGGCAATGTACCCACACAGAGACATTTTGGTTAGATTTGTTCATCTAATCTCATTTTGTGACTTTTCTTCTGTTTTAAATTAGTTTTCTTCAGATTGTTTGATTACTCGAAGTAGAATACAGGAAAATATAACTTAGTTTGTGTTTCCTGCTAGCTAAATTTCGCATACATAAAGATTTACAGGCTCTAAACCCCTCTTTTGTTTATTCAAAATTGATCTAGACAAATACATGAAAACTATCTGAAATTGTATTGATCCTTAAACCGTGAAAACTACATCTCTGTATTCATATATGTGTATTCTTAAGGTGAAAAAAGAACCCTGCTTACTACACTTTCACTATAATATGGTACATTTGTGTGTTCTTCCTTTCTTTAAATTTCTTTTTCCTTTTGTTTTGTTTTTATATGTTTACTCTCTTAATGGTTTGATGTTTTGTACTGATTAACAAAAAAAGATCCAAAAACCCGCTCCAAAGTCCCACTCTGAGTCAAATGATTTGCGATCCATGCACAGAAGTCCCGATCTGAATCAAATGATTCCCCATATGCACTCCGAAGTTCTGCTCTGATTCAAAAACCTGTTCCGAAGTTCCAATCTGAATCAAAAGATTCATGAACCTGCTCCGGAGTCCCACTCTGAATCAAATGATTTGTGGTACATGAAGTCCCGATCTGAATCAGAAGATTCACAAACCACTCCGAAGTCCCGATCCGATTAAAATGATTCACAGACTCACACCAAAGTCCTGTCTGAATCAAATAATTTATGAACCCGCTCCAGTGTTCCAATCTAAATCAAATGATTTGCGTTTGTAATTGAGTTTGTAGCTGAATTCAATATATTTGAAATAGTTTGACCACTTAAATTCAGTTGGTGACAGTTCAGAAAGCATCAGTTGAAAGCATCCAGTCATCTCATACCATTCAAGTATTTAAGAGAGTAAACTTTAGCATTCAACTAAACTGTGCAAGTATTTTTTAAACACTTCGGCTACGGACATTAACTTCTCAGGTAATATCAATGGTATGACCCGTTTCAGATGCGTCCGAAATTACAACAGCAGTGGTTGCATACATATATATTTAATTGTTTGATCAAAATTATTGCTAGGGTCCCTACCAAATTCCATGCCCTTGGCGAACCTGATTCCTTAAACTTGAGATTTGGCTAATTTGACCTGGGCCACTATGTAAGCATCCTAGCAACAATTTAGAATGTATTATGAATTATTATGGTGGCAAGCAATTTATGCAGTACAACATTTGAATCTGTCCTTGTAAAGCAAACATCATGCTATCTGATGTGGATGTCACAACAGGTCTGCAACCTAAAGAAGCGAGGCCTTCTTATACATGCTCACCCCTCCAGAAAAAAATAATAAATAAAAAAAGCAAAAAAAGGAAGTGTTTATTTTCATGTTTACACCGTTTCATATTCACAGGGCTGGTAACAGGATTACTCAGTGACAAACAAGAATTTGTGGAATTCCCTGACTTCCTGCATCTGTTGGTTGCCTTCTTTAAAGGAAGAAAAAATCCTCAGTATTAAAGAATCCCCAGTGGTAACATTCCAGAAGCCCCTCAGGTTTGAGAGGGAACCTCTGTGCAGCGTTAGATAAAGCTGCAGTCTGCAGAGGGTCTGGCAGCGGCGCGGCTGCATGCGGTGGAGGGCGGCAGATAATAATGCACGTAGTTAAATTGCACTTAGGCTCCTGCATCAGTCAGTCAGACGAGCACGAACATATCAGATCACTAAATCAGAAGGAAATAAAGAGTGACAGAGTCAGGAAGAAGTTAAGAGAAAGAAGAGCAGCGTTTGCTGCCAAAACCGGATGAAAGGCTCTGTGCACTTGTTCTCGTCCCTTGTTATACAGTTGTTCTGTGCAGATTTTCTGCCGTAAATCTGCTTTGCGTTACTGCTCTTAAGCTCTGTGTTTGTGGGACACGAGGCCTCCAAGAGTGCCAGCGATGCACCATTTTGAAAGTGGAGCTTCCTCCTTAAGTCCACACGCGGTTAACTGGAAACAGACTGTATGGGGAAGTTTCAATCTGCTCACATTTCCTTTTCGCTCCATGACAGACGTCTATTGAACTGTTGAGTCTTTGCAGCCTGATGTCATGCTTGTTGAGTTGTAAATCAGGGAAGAGAAAAACAGAGTTGTTTAAACAGATTACTGGCATTAAACTAAAAGTCAACATGAAATCTCTGTTCTCTTTCTATACTTACATGTTTTTGGACTTATGCTGCCTTCATGTGCTAACGGAATTATCATAAATACAAATTTCTTAGTTTCTAGAAGGTTTCTCAAATCACAACTGGGAAACTGGGATAATTTTGATATTGGGCGGGCCCTCTAGATTATATTATTTAATTGTAATCGAAAGAAGAAGACCAAGACTGCATTTATTTGATCAAAAACACTGTAAAATTGTAAAATATTTTTATAATGTAAAATAACTGTTTTCTATTTGAATGTATTTTAAAATGTAATTTATTCCTGTGATCATAGTCGAATTTTCAGCATTACTTCAGTCTTCAGATCTTTTAGAAATCATTCTAATATGCAAGCAAAACAAACAAACCAAGTCTGGTAGGTCCGATTTACAACAGGGACAGGAAAAATGGTGATGAGTCCAAACTCAAGGATGTTCTCTTTTGTCTTGAGAATGTGTCAGTGCATCTTAACCAGGGCGAGCGGCTGCCAGCAGCGAGTATTGAGGATTGTGCACAGATGGTTGAGCGGACGACTCCACATCGCCAGTGTTTCCAAGCCTAATCCCTCTGTCTTACCAGGGTTACCTGTTTTACAAACAACTTTAATTGCCATTTTGTATTTACAACACAGGCATACTATGCTTCTGGGGTAAATAATTAAATAAAAGGAAAATAATATATGTAGGGTGAGCTCAGTTGATCCCAGCTGCATATGTTGGTAATCACAGCTGCTTGCTGGATTTGCACACAGACACGCAACAAACAGGCCGCTGCCAGGATCTTTGCTGTTTGTGTGTTGTCTGCTGCTGCAATGCATTCTGGACCAATGCAAACCTGAGAGAAGTGTCAAAGAATGGAAACTCCAGATGCTTTTTCTCTAACATCTTGAGACTTGTACTTTGTTGATGTCTCTAGTTTATTTGTTAATGTTTATAAGAACATTCATGATCAAATTTCCTTTGAAATTATTGGAAATTGCCTCTAGTGTCAACATTTCTGTTTCTCAAAGATGATGACACTGAATGCTGTTTTAGGCCCATTAACAGTTACAAATACTATGCCTGAAACTGCAATTCAATGGTCTGTAGCGTCCTCTAGTGGCCGAAGAGCTGCATTTCCTCAAAAATACCTGCCCTAAAACCTCACAAGATGACAACTTTGCCATCAAGTGTTGTCAATCGCAATTAAAATAAATTAAAATAAAAGTTAAAAAATCGAATAAAATGTGTTTGCATAATATATGTATGTGTGTCGTGTGTTTATTTATTATGTATATATAAATGTAATCACACACACACACACACACACGTATATATATATATATATATATTATACAAATATAAATATTTTATATATAAATATAACATTTTTCTTGAATATATACATGCATGTGTGTGTCTATTTATATATACATAATAAATAAACAGTACACACACATATTATGTAAATACTATGTAATTATGTAATTATTTTGGATGCAATCGATTAATCGTTTGACAGCACTACTTTAATCTAAACATAAACAAATACGTAAGCAAATTAGTAGTAATGTACCATTACTAAATAATGTAACCACGTAACAGTGTAATATATGGATACTTTTTTCTAGGAGATCCAAACAGATAAAAACAAGAAAAGGTGTAGAATAAGATATATAAATATAAATACAAAGCATAATATAAGGGACACTTTGCTTCCGTTATTATTAATGTATTTGTTCTAGTTTAATTTCCATAACTGAAAATAAATCTGTAGTGTACATTATGCATTTAAGGGTTAAAGGGTCTACATTTTCACTCATCTCTATGATGACTATTTATAATAAAACTGATTTTTACACCTCAGATGTATTTTCTGTAATATTATTTTTTTGCTGTTGTAAAATAAAAATAAACAAAGTTTTGTTGTTGATTTAATACGCATGATTCTATTTTAACAATGACTCAAAGTACAGGATTACACATAGGAATATAATAAATCAATACGCCGCCATTAAATACAAAAAGCAAAACGGACTTTTATTTTGCCTGGTGGTTCCCCACAAGTAACCAGACCCGGAAACGCCTTGTATAATAAAAGTGTCATATGTGAGTCAGGTTGTATTGCGTTGCAGACAGTCACAGGCCCTCAGACTCACAGTCATGGCTGGTAAAAGAGCTCTGGTGATTCTAGCGAAGGGCGCGGAGGAGATGGAGACGGTGATCCCGGTGGATGTCATGCGCAGAGCGGGGGTGTGTAACTTACAGCACTTTTACATTCAGCTGTGGTGCCTCATGCAAATACAGCTCTGCTGCGTGCATGTCTGTAGGCAACTAGCTGTGTGTACCAGTATGGCAAGCGTATTATGCATTATCTGATTTTTTTTTTTTGCAGTCTTTGTACAGTGCATGCAGCGGTCAGTGTCTGTTGAATAGATACTGCTCATGTGCATCGGCATATGGTCACATACTGCTGCCAGACTCTGAGTTGCCCGTGTGTAAATGCCAAAGTTTCAACTGGACTCTGACGTTACATAATCAAAGATTTGATACGTAGTTTTTTTTTTCTGAGTGAATTTAAGCTTTTTGTTCAGCAAAGATGCATTAAATTGCTCAAAAGTGACAGCAAATAAATTAGATTTGATTTCTATTTAATGTAAATGCTGTTCTTTTGAATGTTCTTTGTATTCATCAAAAACTCCTACAAACTGTATCACAGTTTCCACAAAAATATGAACATCTGTTTTCAGAAATGTTTCTTAAGCAGCAAATCAGCATATTACAATGATTTCTAAAGGATCACGTGACGCTGAAGACTGCAGTAATGATGCTGAAAATTCAGCTTTGCATCACCAAAATAAAATACATTTTAAAATATATTTAAATAGAACACAGTTATTTTAAATTGTAATAATATTTTACAATATTGGTGTTTTTACTGTATTTTAATCAAATAAATGCAACCTTGGTAAGCAACCAACCCATTTTTGTAAATAATATACAGTATATAGGCCTATTTACACTACCAGTCAAAAGTTTTAGAATTGTAATGTTTTTTTTAAAGAAGTCTCTTCTGCTCACAAAGCATGTATTTATGTGATCCAAAGTTTTTACGTACGTAAAAGTACGTAAAATAGCTGTTTTCTATTTTAATATTTTTTGAAATATATATTTTTCCTGTGATTTCAAAGCTGAATTTTTAGCATCATTACTCCAGTCACATGATCCTTCAGAAATCATTCTAATATTCTGATTTGCTGCTCAAAAACATTTATTATTATTCTTTGATGAATAGAAGGTTCAGAAGAACAACATTTATCTGAAATAGAAATCGTTGTAACATTATGAATGTCTTTGTCATCACTTTTGATCAATTTAAAGCATCTTTGCTATATAAAAGTATGAATTTCTCTACCAAGAAAAAAAAAACGTGACACTGAAGAGTGGAGTAATGATGCTGAACATTTCGATTTTATCACAGGAATAAATTGCATTTTAAAATATGTTAAAATAGAAAACAGTTGTTTAAATAGTAAAAAAAACAAAATTACAAATTTTACTGTTTTTGCTCTGCTTTGGTAGAGCAAATAAATGCAGGCTTGGTGAGCAGAAGAAATGTCTTTAAACATTAGATATATTATATATTTTGAAAAAATGGCTGCATTTATTTGATCAATATTACAGTAAGGACAGTAATATTTTGAGAGGAAAAATAACTTTTCTAAAAATGTAATTTATTCCTATTATGGAAAACTGAATTTTCAGCATCATTACCTCATATATATATAAAGCACATTAGTTCCATGTCAAAATGTAAACATATACTGATTGAAAAAGGGGAGAACATCATAAAATATATATATAATACCCAGAAAAAAGTCTGGCCAGTTAAGCAATTAATGCCAATTGCTAAGCAGGCATGCACCTGTCATTGATCTTTTTCCTTCTGTCTCATAGATTGCTGTTACAGTGGCCGGTCTGGCAGGTAAAGAGCCAGTGCAGTGCAGCCGTGATGTCATGATCTGCCCTGACTCCAGCCTGGACGATGCCCGCAAACAGGTTTGGCTTTAACTGGCTCCTTAAAAGTGCGAAGTTTACTAAAATTGCCTAGAACAGAATGAAGTCAAAGCTGAAGGTGAATGGAGTGCTGTCTCCATCCACTGGCCAAATAAAGCATTGCCAAAAAACATTCAAATTCATTTGAAATTCTTTTATATTTTCAATTTAGCACATCCAAAACCTTGATGCATACATATGACGCACATCGTCATCCCTGGTTTTCAGCTTAATGCAGTTGTCATGATGTTTCCTGACAGGGTCCATATGATGTTGTACTTCTGCCTGGAGGTTTGCTCGGAGCTCAAAACCTTTCTGAGGTACGAATTTGCTTTAATTATGCGCATTTTACAGTTGAACGGATTCCATAGGAGACCTCTCACGCCTTGCGCATCTTGCATAACATTATGCAAGTGTCCCTCAAATAAATAGAAAACATCTTTGCGTCATCTGCCGAGATTAGAAATGCCCGCGTATTGTGAAATGCAAACATTGCATAATTATGTAAATTGAAGAGGTGTTGTGCCAGTGTGACTGTGATTTCAGTAATGGCATATTATATACGTGTGTGTGTGTTGTAGTCTCCTGCTGTGAAAGAGGTGTTGAAGGACCAGGAGGGCAGGAAGGGTCTGATCGCTGCAATCTGTGCAGGTAATCTTCGTATCGTGACCTCTGCGCACACATTAACCTTTCCCTGGATAAACATCATTTATTTCAACTCTTTCAGCACTGCTCCATTAGGCAAAATGTCAGCAAGAGAAGTCACATATTACCTTTTTCCTCCAGTATGAATTTCCCAGAGGGCCTTTGGTAATTTTTTTTCCCCAGCGGGCCTTTGCCCCCGTTTGTGCACCTGAACCGTTTGAATAATTTCTGGAAGATTTCTTTCTGATGTGTGGCATATCTATGTGAATATGACGCTTATGGCTCAGTGGATTATAATTATGACTGCAGATCTGTAAAACTACAAATCGGAAATATAAATTATGAGGATAATGAGTTATAATAATTGCCGGTATTAAGCACGTCCGTCTTCATTTGCGGGCGTATTGAACACAGAGATGTGTGCTATCAGCTTTGCCGTTCAAGGGCTCGTGAAGGACGTGCTGAATGAGGACAGAGAGCCCATGTGGCCGTAGAGAGCAGAGGAGAGCGGAAGGCGTCCCAGAAAACGGCAGATGTCCCCATAGGGATCTCTAATGAACAGGAAATGGCTTCTTTTAGTGCCGTGGAATACCTTGAAAACCGAGTCTGTGTCTGTAGATACGGAATGCATGATCAGATTGTCAAAAATAAATTAGGATCCGCAATTTCTCGGGTAATTACACTGCCAAACTAGATCGATGTCTGTTTACTTTTTATATGCTATATGCTTGTGTGCTACTAAAAGTTGACCAACTTAACACGTAGGAGCCTTTTAAAATCAATGAAAAACATGACATTCAGGGTTGTTTTAGTTAACTAAAACCATAAAAATGTTTCATGTTGCATAAAAAAACAACTAAAATAAAATAAATTAATGTTAATATAATATTTATAGTATTAATATTAAAATAATGGTAATAATAATAATAAAAACCTTATTTTATTTTAGCTAGTTGCAAAGGCATCTTTTCTCATTTAATTTAGTTTAACTTAATGTACTGAATTAACTAAAACTAAAACTGAAATAAAAATGAAACCTAACTATACTATACTATAATAAAAACTATACTATAATATAACTATACTATACTATAACTATACTATAACTATACTATACTATAATAAAAAAACACCTTTAACTAAAATTAAAATAAAAACTGAAAATAGGGCTGTCAAACGATTAATCGTGATTAACCGCATACAAAATAAAAGTTTGAGTTTGCCTAATAAATGTTTGTGTACTGTGTGTAATTATTATGGATATATAAATGTACACAAATTAATGTATATATTTAAGGGCAATACATTATTTATGTACAAAATATTTTTATTTATATATTATATAAATTAAATAACAAATGTAATAAATACATATACTTGTAAATATTTCTTAAATATATACATGAATGTGTTTGTATTTATATAATAATTACACACATACATTAGGCAAACTCAGTCTTTTATTGTGTATGCCATTAATGACGATTAATCATTTGAATGCCCTATTTCTATAACACATTTAACAATAAGAAATTATTATTATTAGATTTTATTTTTAGTAGTATTTATTATTTTTTATTTATTTGAACAGTATTTTTTTACTTCATGTTTCAATAGAAAATACATAAACAGGAATGATGATTGTTATTCAATGCCAACATCAAAGGCAAATTTACTTAGATTCTAAGTTATCGTTAAATGTTCTGCAACAAAAGACTGTGATTGTGGCATAAAGGTTCGTTATACTTGCCTTTTATTTCCTTTTGTGGACTGAGCAGTTCACGAGCAAGACCCGTAACAGTAGATGCAAGGATTAGATCGGTCCGCAAACGTCCTGCCAGAGAAAGTGTAATCACTAGACCGCGCTGGGCGTCTGCCAGGGTGCACAATCAATAGTTAAGAGCTCTCTTTTCATTAATGTTCAGATGAGCTCAGTGCACAGCCAGGGCACTGCCAATGATAATGCAGCAAATGCTCTGTTATTTTTAGACCTCTATTTTTACTTTCTTCCGTTCCTTCTTCCAATGCAGATTGCAGAATTAGACGGAAATTGTATACCTAGTTTATTTTAGATAACAATATATTGATGCTCAGCTGATAGCGATACAATTTATACCATATAAAAGTCACTTTGCCCCTTCTGAGTCATGCACTGTTTGACTTCAGCAAGAGTTTTATATTAGTGATAACTAGATTTGCACATTTTGCTGAAGAAAATGTAATTGGAGTTTGCATTTGCACACCAAACAAGTTCAAGAATTACTGGATAATTTTTCTGCTTTTAAAAGAAATAAGGTGAAATTGTCTAGCTTTAAGTGATTTTTTTTCTGACCTGTTGCAGCCCCGACGGCACTCTTGGCTCACGGTATCGCATATGGCAGCACAGTTACCACCCATCCAGGTGCCAAGGACAAGATGATGGCTGGTGGTAATGTCTCTAAATATACCTAAACTTTTTCTCTCAACCCTTCAGTGTCACTGATGGAAACTTGCATAATTCACAGGCGTTTCATAGAAAACAACACACAATAAACATCCAACAGAGGGTGCTGTAGGTAGCAGCCCAGCGGCTATGTTTACATGGACACCTTTTGTTTCAGTCGGAATTAAATCAGTTCGATTGATGAATCTGAACATAGTGTTTACATGAATGCTAAATAAAATGATCGGGTTGATGTGCGCACTTATATGTTCTATGTTTTAAAGAGCAGACTTAATACTTATCAATTTCCAGTCCTAATTAGGTGATGATGATCACATGAAGCATTGTGCTGCACTGCTTATATTCATCAAGCAGTAAAAATCTAGCTTCCCCTGCCCAAAACCAGCCATCTGTGAATGAGAGTCCAAAGCAAGAACTGGTGGTGCATTTGTCCTTTCACAGATGAAGAACTTTGGAATGACAGTCGTTTATGAAACTTATGATTGCATCATTTCTACATCAATGCATGTGCACAGATCTTTCAGTCCGATCAAGTGTTTACAAGTCCTATCAAACAAATTTTAAATATAGTTCAATCAGATATGGACAGTTAATTTGGATTGATTGTAATTGTGTGTGATTTCTTAACTACTGGATTATTAGGGTCCATGTTAACACAGCTAAGGTCAAGTATTGGCAGTGTTTGAAAGGACCTCTAGCGTTTCATTTCATTAAACAATGGATATATATGTAGTGCATATCTCTAAAAAATTACATAGGTCATTTGGGATTTCTTAATTATTTACATAATTACATATATACAGCTACAGTATATTGTATTTCTTAAGCTACAAAACTCTTGTGCTTTCATTGCATTTCGCTGCAGGGATGCAAAAAATAAAGATTGCACTTCTCGACTGCAGTGATATCTTTAGACGTATGAATTATTTTGTATTTTTCCCCCAGATCACTATAAATATTCAGAGGCTCGAGTTCAGAAGGATGGTAACGTGATCACCAGCAGAGGGCCGGGAACCAGCTTTGAGTTTGCTTTGACTATAGTGGAGGAGCTCATGGGTGCAGAAGTTGCTTCCCAAGTCAAAGCTCCGCTCATCCTGAAAGACTAATCATCAAAATGTGAAGATCTGCGCTGTTTAAAGTCACCTTTACAATCAAAATGCTCTGCCAACCTGAAAGGGAGTTGAATTTAATTGGTTTAAATTTTCCTGATGTGTAGGAACATGAATATTTAATGAAACTGCTTAAATATATATTTGAAGAGAGTTGCTGCAGACTGGCAGTTGATAACCTAAATGGCTTTTTACGGCTTTCTGTAAAGTTGATTCCCAGTTCTCTTGCTTTGCACTTATTAACTTCTGTACCAGAATAAAATAATAGTGCACTAAACTCATAAAGTCTCTTAATAACTTATACATTTAACATGAACAGATAAATATAGAGCACTTTGATGACATAAACAGCATTATATATATATATATATATATATATACTACCAGTCAAAAGCTTTTTTAAAGAATTATTTTCTGAGATTTCTCTTCTTTCCAAGCCTGCATTTATTTGATCCAAAACACAGCAAAAGCAGTAATATTGTAAAATATTTTTACTATTTTAAATGCTTTCTATTTGAATATATTTTAAAATGTAATTTATTCCTGTGATCAAAGCTGCATTTTTAGCATCATTACTCCAGTCTTCAGTGTCAAATAATTCAGTGGATTATATTTTTTTCAGGATTCTTTGATGGATAGAAAAATCCAAAGATCAGCATTTGTCTGAAATAAAAAAACAAAAAAAACAAAAGTGTCACATTATACAGTATACCATTCAAAAACTCAGTGGAGGCAAAGAAATTATTGAAATTATTACTTTTATTTAGCAAGGATGGTTTAAATTCAGATAAATATTGTTCTTCTGAACTTTCTATTCATCAAAGAAACCTGTAAAAATTCTACTCAGCTGTTTTTTTAATATGATAATAATAATAAATTTTTTTTGAGTGTCAAATCAGAATATTAGAATGATTTCTGAAGGAACATGTGACTTGAGTAATGATGCTAAAAATTAAAATAATCTAATAAAAACCACTTTAAAATAGTACTATTTTACAATTTTACTGTTTTTGCTGTACTTAATAAATATATATATATATATATTATTACTCTTTAATGCACTGCATTTTTATTTGAGCCAAACGACTTATCAAAAAGTACAGAACAACCAGAACAACAGGAAATGAGACATATCATAAAAATGCTAATAAAATAAAATCACCAAAACTAACAGCCAGAAGGGAAAAATGTAGGTTAAATGATTAATTTTTAGGTTTTCAAGGTTTTTTAGTTTTTTATGCCCTTCAAAGACAAAACATAGGATTTACAGTCTACCAAAAAGTAATTAATGCTGGTTCTTACCACCAACATTTGAGAGAGAGCCCTTACATAACTTGTTTCAAAACGCTTTAAAACAAACACCTTCACAAGACAGATGTACACATTAAAAATGTGTAGTTTGATGATAAAGTGTAGCTCTGCCTAACTATTGGACGCTAGAAACATTTCCAGTGACGTACTGCGAGGCCAACCAATCAAACGCTGCTGTCTTGTCACAGTGTATCTCAACTAGCCAATAGGCGCATCCCTACACAGCGCGAGTGTCTCTTTTGTAGCGCGTGGCGAGAGTGTGAAAGCGGTAAAAAAAAAAGCCAGCAGATACGGTTTGGGAAACGGTCCTGTGACTGAAGGGACGCTCGACATCACACTAAATACCGTTTGAAAATTGAAACTTGATAACTGCCGTGTTTGATGAACAATTATCTTGCTGTAAGGTAAGAAAGTTATATTTTATATACCGTTTAGCCATTGTTATGCAGGAAATCAATCACAACTAAAGACTTGTGTTGCTGAGGTAAATCGCTGAATAACGTCATGAAGTGACGTTGAACTGCCGTATTTTACAGATTATAGTTCGGAAATGATAAACAATACTTTTCTGTTGTATTTTACTAGTCGCCTGCTATTTCATTTAGTTTGTGCTCTCTGAGGTTAGATGTTGAGCCTTAATGTGAAGTTGACAAAACGAAACTGTCAGTTCATGATATACAGCATCTGAAGCTCTGAGAGTCAGCATCTGCTTCCATTAGAATAAGGTTAATATTAATAAAAATAAGTCATGGCAGAGATGTTTTGCATCCTTTAAAGGCAATTTACACTTGTTAAGTAACTTAGAGATGGGGTTTGCAGGATATTCTTTTCATGACCCTTACCGGTATTTCCCTTGGTTACCACAGTTTACACAAGAAACACCAGTTACTGTTGCTACTGCAGAAAATACACACGTGCATATGTAAATAAATTGGTAGTCACGTAGTGTAAAATATCGTTTTTTTATATACACGTATCACTGACTAATACCAAGTTAAATAAAATAGCCCCTGTGGTATGGTATGTTGGTAGAAATGATGATTTATCATGGTACAAAGGGAGCTGCATTAGAAAACATGTTGTAGCACACATTTAAAATTTACATTTGTTACATTAGGAGCTTTTGTACAAAGCAGTTAACATTGCGTTCCCTGGAAATTAAACCCATGACTTTGGCATTGCTAGGGCCATTTTCTACTGTTTTAACTGCATGAATGCATTTGAGAATTTGCTGACATGATATACCCACTTTTTTGATAGGACAAATTGACCTGAATCCGAAATGCACTTCTAAAGAGGCATTCACACTGACAGATATTCACAGCTATAAAGCATCATTCATTTTAATCAGAATTTGCAATGAGAATTCTGGTGACATTCAGTGAGATAGTTAAGCGAAGCTCAACTTTATGCAAATAAGCAGCGAAAGAATGTGGTCGAATGGGAGTGCAGACAAAGACCTGCAAGCTGATGCGGTGCAAAATAGTAACAACTACTAGAAGAGTGATATTGCTGTGATTTTTATACATGCAACAAACTAATTCATTAAAAATATAAAAAATGAATATTGTCTCTGTACATGGTCAGATACAGTACAAGTTGTTAAAAATTTGTAAATTACTCACTGCAAATATTAAGTAGCTGACAGGAGACTAATCACATGAGCACCACTGTCTTCATTTCCGCTGGTAGTCGCTGCATCAAGTCACTCTGCATTTGCATAAAAATTTTACTTTCTTAACTTTGTCAGTTCGCTGGATATGCCCACATTTGCAATGGTTGCAAATGAAAGAGTTCTGGTCATTTTGTCTCTGCAGGTTGCTGGCAGTGTAAAAATGGCTTGAAGAAATATTTCACCCAAAAGTATGCACCCACAGGCCATCCAAGATGTAGCTGAGTTTATTGTCATCGACTCCGATTTGAAAAAATGTAGCATTACACCACTTGCTCACCAATGGATCCTCTGCAGTGAATGGGTGTCGTCAGAATGAGAGTCCAAACAGCTGATAAAAACATCACAATAATCTAGAAGTAATCAACAAAAAAAAGCTATGAAAGAAACAAAAGTGATGTAATGCTACATTTCTCCCAATATGGTCTGATGAAGAAACAAACTAACCTACACCTTGGATAGCCGGAGGCAGAATACATTATTAGTATATTTTAATTTTTGAGTGGACTCCTTTTAAGTGGCTCACAAAACCGAGTGGGCAATATCATTTACCTTTATTGCTACTGTAGGTGAATAAAAAGCAGTGTAAAGCTGCTAGAATAGGTATTTTCAGCACTCCACGTTTACTGTGTACAGCTGTCACTGTGAACTGCTTGGCTGACTTCCTTTGGCCGTCTGAGAAATGCACTTGCTTTGTCAAGAAATGTTTTCACACTTCAAATGGGCTGCAGTTATTTGAGACCGCCCCTCAAGCCACGTGTGAATGTGCTGTTCTACTCAAGTGCAGGAACAGGAAGGTAAAAGTAAAAAGGCAAGAGTTCTCCTTGCAGGCTGCATGCAAGCGCATCTTGATTTTTTATTTTTTTTTTTTTCCTGGCCTCTGCTCCGTTTCGCTGCAGCGCTGCAAACCAGTGTATAAATAGAAACCACTGACTTACTCATCTTTTACCAAGCTGCATTTGGGACTAGAGTACTGCCAGGAGTCATTCAAACAAAAGTAACGTTATTGCACACAAATGCAGCACAAAGAGCGTTGCAGGTACCACTGTGCATGTGATATATAATAGTCAGAAAAGCTTCCCCTTGAAGTAGGGCTGTGCGATTAGTCAAATTTTATTTTTGGCTTCCAACAATTATGTCTCTTGTTTTGTTATAAACCCAGCATTAATAATGCATATATATTTCTGTATTCATTTTTAGCTCATGATGAATAATGGTGACCTCACTCTTGACCAAAGTAATCATGATTGTGTGTTATTTTTTGTTTTTTTTTGTTTTTTTGTGCAGCCGTACCTTGAAGCATGCATTTGTTTCAGAGTTCATATTATTAGAAAATGTTTTAGTGATGCTTTCATTTAGAAAGAATGGACGGTGATTTCCTCCTCTCTTCCTCAAAGACATTTTTAGAATATTAGCATATTTTGCAGCACATTTTCCTGCTTGAGTAGCTGTACAGTAGAGAGCTGGCGGCTGGACTCTGGCAAGGAGTGACACTATTAGCCAGACAGAGTCATTGGTTAAATGATGCAATTATGAGACTCTTCAGTGACTTCCCTGATTGGATCTTTCCTTTTAACCATATCCGTTTGTTAGAATGAAGTCTTCTAATGAAGTTAGAATACCGAATGGAATGAAACCTTCAGGTTTCAGCTTAGGTTTATATTACACGTTTAATAGTTTTACCGTTCTTTCCCAGAAACATAAAACCTTCTTTTCAGAAATGGAATGGCAAATAGGAAAAACATTTATCCAATGTACAGAGCATATTTGTACTGCTTTAGAGTGAGTTTGATTTTTATTAATTTTTTTTTATTTGTAATTTTTTGTTAATTTAGCGTAAGTGACCTTGAGAGTCTCTCAGCAGTCCTTGGGATGCTCTTAATGTCCTTCTGGAGTGACGTGAACCATATCAGTATTTTCTGAAATATTATGGATATTTGATTGCTGTAATTTGTCATATTTTGTCTCTGTGACATTTTTAATTGCAGGGGTTAATTAGAAACCTGTCAGAATGGGTGACGCTCATCATTATAACAATTATGTTCTTGTGTACTCTGTCCTTGTGGTTATGCAGTTAGCTGTGCAAATGTAATTTTTAAGTTTCCATTGCAATGTAGAGGGACGGCACATAATGGACAGAAATTACTTAGTAATTCCCTTCAGCATGTTCTTGCCGTTTTTCATCAAGGTCGAGGATATGTTAAATATCTTTCATTGAATTACAGCCGTTTGCTGAAAGTGAGGTCACTTGCTCTCATCCCTTCTCAGGCTATTGTTGTTTAGCTGAGAAATGGGCGCAGTCCGGTGGGAATTGAAAATGCATATGCCTCTCTTGTCATCATGAGATTG
Organism: Labeo catla; assembly: GCA_012976165.1. NCBI lineage: Eukaryota > Metazoa > Chordata > Actinopteri > Cypriniformes > Cyprinidae > Labeo > Labeo catla. Next base: position 149,177 of record VONZ01000992.1, read on the forward strand.
CAAACACATGCCCCAGTGGAAAAGCTTTGGATGTTGGTTCTGTGGCAGTTTATTGTCTTTTTTTAAGTGATCCTTGATCTTCGAGTCAGGGAAAGAACCATGTAAGGTGTTGAACATGCTATTATATAAAAGATGTATTGACAAACGCTCCAGGGCATTTTCATGTGTAAGCTTTATTTTTGTCCCATGTAGTAATTTCAGCTTGAGATGCAGTGCTATATTGTTTTTTGTGTGTGCGTGTGTGTGAGAGAGAGATTCTGAAGAAAAGGATTCAGGGTAAAATTTTGCTAAATAAAAGATTTAAATATAATTTGTAAAGAATTAAAGACATTAAAGATGACCTCTTGAGCTGTTTTGTCTGTAGACTTATTAAAATGATGGCTGTTGGATTTCTACTTAAAAGGAACCTTTATTGATTTTTAACATTATTACTTGTGCATCAAACACTCTGTTCCATTATCTTCAAATAAATTTAGAGATTCAGTTTACAGACAGCATTCTATTCCTGTTTATTGTTTTGCTCATCCCACTTATACATTATATACGCAGATGAATTTGTAAATGTTTAATAGGCTATTGTGGTCTTTTGAGCATTAATTCTTACACCGTTCTATATCCTGTTTAGCACTCAAAGTAAATGCATCACTTAGGACAGTACTTAGGCTAAATGTAGAGGCGATTTCTTATGGTCTCACCATGCTGCAAGGATGGGAGTGATGAGATGAGAGAGGTGGCAAATAGATCTGCTGTAGTATGGCTGGACGTGAGCCAAGGACCAGCGACACAGTAGTAATGCAATGCTAGAATTGCTGCAGTCCCCAAAGCTACGGCTAAACGCATATGCTAATACAATCTGTGTGGAAAATTAGATGATCTATAGAAGCTGAAATGATGGAAACGTGGTATTGGATAAAGGATATTTTTATAAGGGTTTTGTGTTAAAAAGTATGGGATGCTTTAAAAACTTTCTGTATTTTTTCCATTCTTATTTTGCATCCTGTTAGCATTCTCTTCTTTGGGAAAATTTCTGATGTTGAAAAATTAAATTGCCAAAATTTGTATAGAGTTGTGTCTGTGAAATGTATATTGCAATTGTTATACATGTAGTATCAGAAAAATATATTTTGTATTAATATAAACTAATATAGTTGAATTGCACACATATAAAGCAGGGTTATTATGGTTAACTAAACCTAAACTTAAACGCACACACAAAAAGAAAACTATGATCATAAAAAGAATTTTCATTAATTGGAAAAAAGTCTCCTCTTAAATAAAATATATTTTTAAATATAATATATTAAATATTATATTAATATATTAATATATAATAAAAATATTATTTAATTATAAATAATAAAATAGAAATTATTTCAGCTAGTTCCCAAGCCAAATTACTCATTTTTAGTTTAACTTGAACTTGGACTAAAATAACTGAAACTAAAACTGAAATAAAAGATTATAAAAACTACTAAAATGACAAAAACAAAACTACTAAAACTCTAAACTAATACTCTATTAAAATAGAAAAGATAAACATAAAAACTGATTCAAAATATTAAAAAAATAATAATAGTATCTCAGTGATACTAAAATAATACAGAATATTATTTATTGTAACAAATTTATTGTATATTTTAATATATTTATATTATGTTGTATATTTATTTTTCCTGCCATTACCAGTTTTTTGTATAATGCTGTGGCAATTTTGCATATAAACACAATCGTTTCAGTAAAGTACTTTAAATAGAATACAAAGTATGTGGAAATGAATCAGATCTTTATACATTTACTACTCAGCATGCGAAGTTTTAGGCCATTGGCGTAATTATTATTATTATTTTTTTTTATTTATTGTAATTGAAACAACTCTTTTGCTAATAGTAATAAATTGTAATCTGTTATCAGTATTAACCAATAAAATAATAGGCTGATAAGCCAAGTCCCATTGAAAAACATGTCCCACTGTACATCATTTCATAAAAAAAAGGTTGTATATCTGATTATGGGAGCTGAAAGCATTGCAAATGCTGTTTGATGTTGTCCTGTAAGAGAGGCCCAGTGTATTTCACCAGCCACACACCTGCAATGTGTCCTTTGACTCAGCAGATATACCACCCAACATAATGCTGAAGAAATGCACATAGAGCCATTTCCAAAATGCTTAACCTGTAAAATCAGATCTTTGCAATGGGTTTTTATGGAGACATCTTAAACACACTTAAGCTTAAGTTTGTCTCCTTTCTTGTGTCTGCCCCTCTCTCTTTCTCTCTGTTCCTCCTTGCACCCGTTGTTCCTCCATATGGTTAGGTGTTGCGCTGACTGTGCAGAGCGCTGTGTTAGTGTGATGTAAGGGGGAGGGACCCTGCATTTAACGCATCTACTGTGTTCCTCAGTCTCTATTCACTGGCATTGTCTTGGGAGACTCGCTCGCATATACGCGCCGCTTCTGTCTCTCTCTCCTTCCCATCCGCCCCCTCTCGCACACACTCATGCACTCAGCCATACAGGCACACACATTGACAGGGTAGCGTGGAGGATAAACCCACTCACCATTCCCGTCTCATCTCCCCCTCCCTCCCTCCCTCCCTCCCTCTCTCTCGCCGTCGTTTCTGACGCTCGGCGGAGGCAATCTGGCTGCACCCACCCAACTCTTCTTCAGCCTCGCCGAGCAGGAAACACTGCAGCAGGCATCGGCAGAGGTGGGTAGTCAAGCAACAAGACGAGCTCTCTCTTTGCTTTCCTCTCCGTCTCATCCTGTTCCCCACCTAAGCGTGAGTCTATGTGTGTGCATGTACCGTGCGGCGAAAGGGAATCCTGTCTCTTCGTCTCCTTGTCTTTCCCGTCTCGGCATCTGCGTGCTGCATTGACAGGCATATCTGCATACCGTATTGCACAGGGAGTTCAAATCCTTGTTTACCATTGATCAATGCATGCTGTGTCTGCTTAAATTAGCATTAGGCATCGTAATAACGTTGAACAATTGAAAAGAGCGGATGTCTGTGAAATGCATTGAATAGTAAGCATTTGATGGCTGAATATGAGCATCATGCTCTCACCTGCTGCAGTGCCCATCTGTTGCCCACAAATGCTGGTTTTACACTACGCAGTCCGACATTGATGATACGCGTTCTATTACGGCTTTAGTTACAGTGGATGCTGTGAAGATGAGGCTGTGTTATGGTTTCTCAGAGCTGTCATGTTATTATAACTACCGTCTGCTGGAGAGGAAGTGGCTTTTCCTGCTAGGTTACGTGTGGATGCTGTCGCTCTACCTCTGGGCACTGGGCCGAGGCTGGTGAACGCGAGGAAGGTGCAAGTCGCAGGGATTTGGTGCAGTAAGTTTTTACTGGCAGCTACGGCAGAGAATAGGTGGTAGGAGATCTCACTTTGAAGGCTTGAGCTTGTTCTTTTGCTAATGATGTCCATCACTTTTCTGATCCCAACCATACTTAGAAGACCTGTTTAGAGAAATAGATAACACTGTTGTGCCTATAAAACTTCATCAGCGATTGAAATGTAGGATGCACAGATGTAATTTTATAAGGCATAATATTGTCTTTGAAATATACAAAATAAACAGCAAAATGACACAATTTCAAGAAATTCCCCTATGCAGCTTTGTGATTTAGTGTTTGTCAGGGGTAAATACTATTATTGTTGTTGTGGTTTGGGTAAACAATATGGGATAAAATAAAACTGAATGTAAATATTAAGATTATAAATAAATAATTGTTTGAGCAAACAATAGACTTTAGTCAGGGTAGCTCAATATAAAATGAAGACAAGGTTGTGAGAAGTCCAGTTTGTTCAATGGATTGTACTGTTGTTTAACAAAATGCTGATTGCTCCGATGATGAAGTCTTTCTAGAGGAAGGAAAGAAATTTTTTTTTTTCCATTTTCATCCGTGTTAAAATCAATATGATTAAGGTCTGTTGATAAGGACGGAAACTTCGCGATCATTATTTCTTTTTTAGAAAATGTTTGCCTTTTTTAAAAATATTCACAGAAGATAAAGAGACGGTCATAAAACTTTTGGACCGGTATAGTCATTGATAGACATTGATAATTCACATGCAAATGACTCTTTTTAGTGAATTGAAAGCATAGTGTACAGTCGGAGTGTACAGTCGGATTCTTATAAACTGGTTCTTTTTTTTGCCCAACCAATATTTCATCCTGAAAAATGCTTGAACTATTCAGTTACTCACAGTTGTTTATTTACGTATTATTTATGTAAATATCATGATGATCAGTATGATTCAAATATTGTTTGTTAACTTTAAAACTCCAAAGAATTATGAATGTCATTTCGGCAGTGATAAAATTAATTATTTGTCTTATAGGTACTGAATCTGGGTCAGTATAATGAATGTGAGAAGTGAAGACAGTGCCGCCTTAAGTCTACAACACCACACAATGCCTTAAATATTGGTCTTATAGTATCTTATGTTTTATTGTCTTTCTCTTTACAGCTTAATATGAGCTGCAGCATGGAGTATAATTGAAGTAAAGGCAGGATGGCGATATTCAAAGTCTTTTTCCAGATGTCTGTGTGGGTTATGTGATCTTGAGACACTGTCCAAAGACGGATGTGGGTGAGAAAGCTAGAAGGATGACAGACTGAGATGTGCTACTTAGTCAGATAAAATGGGATATCACTTACTTTCCTGCAGTTGTTTTTCAGCAGATATGCCTTAATAATTGCCGGACAATTTTTTCAAGCAGACATGAACAAAGCTCTGCATGTAGATTTAAGGCTCTCCTCTGAGAAAACTCCTTAACAGTTTTCCCTAATCATCCTGTGGTGCGGACGCAGAGCTTCTGTCTTGGCGCATTAGTCATGTTTGGGAGTCCCACCGGGGAGAAGGTGTGCACTTGCAGATCTGTGTAACCTGCGGCATTTATCACACCTGTCTGCATCGCAGGTGTGTGTTAATGTGTGTAGATGTGTTTGGGTGTGTTTTATCATTTAGACCACCCAGTTGTGTTGGCAGAGCATTTGTAAGTATGGACTATACGAGGTCCAGAATTGGCACCAGCCAAGTGCCAAATATGAGTGAAACATGGCCAGGTGGCAGTAATGTTTTTTTAGGAATTGCAAAACATTACACTATGTTGTTTTCACAGTCACTGTTGCATGTCTTATACTTTTTTTATTTGTTAGTTGTTGTTTTTTTAAATGTAAGTGTAAACCTATTATTTCTGTTAATATGGTTTTCCTTTTTTTGTCTTGAAGTGTTTTTTACAGAAAAAGTGAATTAAGGCAGGACATAATGAAGGACTTGAGCTCAAACTGCAAAAAATGTGCTAAGAATGCTCTTAGATATAATTATAAATGAGTAAGCGATAACTATTTCTTAACTTAAGGGGTTTGTTGCAACTGGCTGTTGTCCTAATGTTCTTTTAATGGTCAGTTGCTGGTATTACAAGACATTCTCAAGGAAATTTGTATACCCCTTTTACTTAAAGACTGGGATATGTACAATAATTAATATGTAATATATGTCTGCTTGAGGTGTAGTGGATATAGAGGGCCTCAAAGAAAACAGCATGGATTAACAGCACTACTGTTTAGATTGTTTTCATGAAGCATGGTTTTTTTTTATTTATTTAATTTAATAAAAACAGCTGATTGTAACATGCTCATTTCGCTTTAGCAGTATGACATTGGCTCAGTTGGCCCAGCTAATAAAAATGTTTGCTAATGGTTCCATTTAGTTGTGAAAGTTATGAAAACATTATTCCTGAGCGTTCAAAATGTACAATTTTAAAAATTTTAAAAAACATTTTTTTAATAGATGCAAACTTTAGGGAACATTCCACTATATAATTCTGTGAACATTATAAAAACATTACCTTTGGAATGTTCTGAACATTCTGAAACTAGTAACATTTAATAAATGTTAAATGAACATCCAACTAAAATCTTTCAGAAACAAAACATTCTATAAACGGTGTAAAAACATTTTTGTGTTAACATTTTGAGTACATTGTAAAAAAACAAATGCTGAACGAACATTCTATTTACATTCCTAGAGCAACACTTGTTTATAATTTTGAGGGAACCTTGCCACAGGGAAGCAGTACTTCCTGTTTTCTGAACAGTGGAAGACAGCAAAATACATATCATGGTCAGTACATTTTCTCAGTTCCCACTGCTTTTGTCGGGTGCATTTTAGACAGGCCTATGTGAGAGTGAATGTGAGACAGACCTTTCTCTCCAGGGGTTCAGGATGCAGACCATCCCTCCACCTGTTCCCTGGCTATATTAAAGACAGCACCGCTATGGCATCGACTGATAAACGTGGTTTATCTGCTGTAATGAACAGCAAATGGTTCAGTTGCATTAGAGTTTGGGGTCTTGTAAATTTTTCACTGACCTACATTTGGATGTTTATTTCTATCCTAACTAGCACGTTAATTATGTCCAGCCTCATTTGCCCAGAGCCACATTTCAGCTGAAATCACAGTAGAGTTAACATCTAATTTAAAAAAGGAAACGGTAACTGGTCTTATTACGACTAAATCTTGCAGATAGCTAACTATGGTTGACTTGATTATTGTTCCTACATTGCATAATTGCCTACAAAGAGAATAATACAAAAGAGATGAATATACTAATTAGGCACGACTCCTTTCTCTTTACTTTTTGTAGAGGCAAACATCTTGACCATCTAGATAGCGATGCGTGGCCTCAACAGCACAATCACTTTTTTTTGTGTGTTTACTAATAAGCACTACATCATCATTGCCAATATGTTGTGAGTGACCTTTCAATAATGGAAGCTCTGATTCTGATAAAACACTAAATTGATTCTGTTTCATGAACAGATTTTTGTCAGATGGCCGAGTTGTCCTCTGGCCTTCCTGTTCGGTTGTCGTCATATGTTTAAGTCAAGCGTTTCATGGAACATCTTTCCTTGGGAATGAAGGTCATTCCGTTGAAGTGTTTTCCTGAAATGTATTACCATGTTTATGAAATGTATTATAATAGATTTGACGGAGGTCTTGAAAGCACTGATGGGAATCCTGAGTGTTTCTATATTTGCTTTTCCTATTGCAAAACAGTTATTGCAAAATGTTATGTAATTTAAGTCCTCACTGAAGCAGGAGATGAGAGGGTTACTTTTAAGATGATGTCGAGATTTCTTATCCAGATGAGCATTGCGAAACCATTCACTTTATCTTAGATGAGAAGAAAACATACTACATTTTAAAATGGTTCAGGTTTAGTTGTAAAACTGATGGTCAAAAATAATTGTGATTTATTTTGTACTAAATGTAGTATTTTCCATCCAAACATATTTTGGATTAATGTTACAAGCCACTTGACTAACGATAAAAACACTTATACAAGGCATGAAGTTTTGAAATAGTTTAAAAAATTTGAAATGTCTTCATTGAAAAACATCTGTAGCGCTACATTGCAAACCGAAAAGTTTGGTTTTTGATTAAAAGTAACTGTAAAGACTTACAGAATTTAGAATACTGTAAATGCTGTTCTTTTGAACTTAAAAACTTCAAGTTTTGAGAACTTCAACTTTTGAATCCTGAAAAATAAAAATCTCAGTTTCTATAAAACTATTAAGCAACATAACTGGTTTTTTAACATTTATAATAAGTTTCTTGAGCAGCAAATCAGCATATTAGAAAGATTTAGTAATGATGCTGAAAATTCAGCTTTGCAGCACAGAACTTAGTGACATTTAAAATATATTCACACGTAAAACATCTATTTTAAATTAGAATGTTTTACAGTATTACTGTTTTGCTGTGTTTTTGATCAGAATGGTAATGCACATGCATCTGCATCATTGAATGCTTTCTTCACGTTTGACACCATGCATATGAACTTGCACATAAATAACCAAGAAAATGTTAATTACCTGCAGCATCCATTAAGGTGGATTCAACTTCATGTGCACCTTTCTAAATTATAATTATGTACCCTTATGTAGTTTATTGTACAGATGTGTATCTGCATTTGTCATGTATATTCATCATGCTTTCTAATAAACCACTAGCCAGAGGCTGTCCAGTGGGCCTTTTCTGCTGACTAAATGTTGTCCTGTATCAGTATCCGTCAAAGAGAAACAGGTCACATTCCATCAGTCAGGTCTCTCATTGGACAGTCACATGTGTATGTGCTGCAGGGTGAGCCTGAGGCAGGAAGTGGAAAGAGTGAGAATGCAAAAGGTTGAGAAGGAGGTAGGGAAAAGAAAATAGCGCGCACACACATAAAGACTGAGAAAAATAGTATTCAGAGGGGAGATGTGGAGAGGCACAAGGCAGGATGACTATTGCTGAGTAAAGCTGCTTCTCTGCTATGCAGTCGGTCTCTAACCAATCGCAGCTTTGCTGCGTGACTGAACTCACCAAATGGATCAGCCTCTGTTTATGTTCTAGTCTGTCTGTGTGTGTGTGTGTGTGTGTGTGTGTGGGCATCTTTGCTCCAATATGTCCCGTGTAAAAGGTGAGCGAGAACTTAAAGGTGTCAGTGCTGATGGTTTTGTTGCAGCAGATTATGATGATGCACTTTTAAACGATCACGACCCACACTGAAAAGCTGCGGTCTAATGACGGAACTATCACACTGGGATCAGTTTGACAGAATGCTGATTCACGCTACAGATTGTGTCATGTGAGCGAAGCATTGCACCTCATTCAGAGCTTTGAAATGAGTGAATGCTAGTGATGATCTGTCAGGGCGATATTTGGTCATTTTGATATTTTCAGCATTAGTTTGCTGCTTTGCAGATCTATGTATGTGTATATCTATATATCTGCATTATATTGGCCGTCAGACAACCTGCTTTGTAGATACTGATCATTAAACAACCCATGTTTGTTGACCACCAGTGCACGCTTTTTTTTTTTTTTTCAACAGCGTGCATTGCATTACAGAACTGAACCCATGTCAGCATAGTATTTTGCTCAGACATTAGTATGCACTCATACCACGCAGAGCTTTACATTAGTTTGCTTCAGCCCACACAATCTGCACTACTGCCGTATGTACAACTGCAGCTGACGCCTGTTCAAAGGCTTGCACAATCACTCATAGGTGTCTCTGTAGAAAACCCCAGCAGGCACAGCAAACCTGAACCACTTTAAATTCGTGTTAACCGTTAAACTGTATAGTGCCACTTTGCTTTCCCTAAGCTCCTGTTCTGTGCGGTTTTCATGTTAATACTGTAATGCATGTGCATTGACTTTTTTTTTAATTCTGAAGCATATTGCAAGATGTTGATTAAGTGTGAAATTAGCTTTTTTTTTTTTTTTAAAGAGCAGTCAGGAGACAAATGTCCTTTGGGCAGATGCATTGAAAACAGCACAGATCTGAGTCACATGTGTAGACATGTATGTAATTAGACAGATGGCCCGTGTTTTTGTTCATGTGTTTATGGATGTTATATATAGATGTTGGTTGGATCCTTCAGGCGGAGAGGCCAACACAATGCGTCACTTTGGTTAGGGCCGAGTGTAAAGGATGTAACATGCTCTCATGGTTAGCCTATTGCTAACTGATTGTTTAGTCGCCTGGTATCATTCGCGTTTGTAAAGAGGAACTTATTAGAGTTTAGTGGTACACTTTTCCAATGGTAGTATTTATTTGATTTGACCAGGTTTCCCATGGCCAGCCTACATGCAATGTACTTGTCTTGCATTATAATCATTGTGTGTAAAACTTAAGCATTCACTTAATCAACATTAGCCGGTATAGATGTATTTATTAAAATCTACTCAGTCAATAGGCAGTGACCAGTAAGTATGGACTCAGTACAAATCAGCATGTTAAGGTATTGTTGTTCTTTATAACTGCAACCAATTGCACATCTGAGTTTAAGTGCATTTCTCATGTATGAAAAGTATCTGTATATATGTTAGGCGGTAAAACGGCAAGAAGAGCTTGACCCATACCAGCAAGTGTATATTATTTAAAGGTATTACAAAATGTAGATATCTGTTGTTGTCAAGTAAGTTTCATTCATGTTTCCCATTTATACCTGTATAAAATTTTGTATATATATATATATATATATATATATATATATATATCTGTATAAAATGTTCTATTGTCCCTCATTATTGGTAGTATAACAAACTATAAGTAAGCTTAATTGTTATATGCCTATACAAAACTTTTATTACATTTTATTCCAAATCAAAATAAGCCCTCACCTTTATTGTTTTTCAAATGGACATTTCTCTGAATTAGGGTTGGGTATCGTTTGGGGTTTTTTCGATACCGGTGCCAAATCGATACTTTTAAAACGGTACCGGTGCCAAAACGGTGCCTGAACCCATACTTTTAAAAAAGCCACAAAGTGGTGGATGACACAAGAATATATTTTTATTGGACAAAAAAGTTCTTTAAATTGAACAATGTATTAAAAGTAAAAAAAAAAACAAAAAAAAAGTAGTAGTACTATACATTATTAAGTCAATGCAAAACGCAACAACAATAAAACCTAAGCCACCTAACCCAACTACAATAATTTAACAGCTTAAAATTTCAGCAATTCTTTTGCAGAAATATGACTATATGTAATGAGATCTGGGAAAACCCGTCGGATGTCGCGGTGGGACGTTTTCAGGAAATTCGTTTTTCATTAACTTATTATTCTATAACATCTTGTCTATCATCTCTGAAAATATCTCTTCGAAATTCACTTGTTTAGTGCAGAAAAATAGACATTTATAGACATTTATTGCAGCAAGCAGTCTTTCTCCTATGTTATGAACGCGCTGCGGAGGTGCTTTCCCTTTACACCACAAAAACAGTTAACCTATCAAAATAAACCACGTAACATATTTAGTAAAGGCGTATCAGTTCACGTTCTCCACCAGTCCTGTGAAAAGTACGGCAAGCAAAGTTATTTATTTATTTATGTATGTATTTATTTATTTATTTTAATATAGTGAGATGGCGGAGCACAACAACGCGTCTAAAGTACTGCGGCTGCTCACTTAACCGATCTTACTCATCTCAATCTGCTCAGTTTTGATGTCAGTGCCCTAAATGATGTTATGGGCTATTTCACATCCAGAGATGAAGGATCGGATGATGAAGTCACTAAAGAGGAGTCGTCCGATAACAGTCTGTTTTATGCACAGTGCGCGAACAGTTGCGCTGCGCTCGCTTTTACTACAAGGTAGGCTGCATTACTTACTAAACATAAAATGGGTGATCAACGGAAAACAAACGTTAGTCTGTTTGTCTAATGATGCAGTAGCGCTCCTAACTTGACAGACAGCTCTCGTTAAACCCGTAAAGTGAAAGTGAAAGCCGTCTCACTTTAAAGCCGTTTTTCTCAAAATCCCATTCCTGAAAATCATCGCTATCAGCCAACCTAAGATAGCCATAACGTAGGTTATGTAAAAAATAAAAGTTTTGGAAAGGGGCCTGAACTCAGCTTTCATATGGTGTCAAAACCTAAAAAAGGTAAAATTTCACCATGTGTTGGGTTTTCCTAGATCGCATCACATATTTGCCGTCTCTGGCAAAATACGACACCTCTCCAGCTGATGTCTGCAAACTGTCAAACACGGTGCATCCCTCTGCTTTCAAGTTTATTCCACATACCATCAAATGTTTCATTAGGTTTGACGCGTTTTCCCCTTCACACGCAACTGCTGTAAAACATTTGCTGCACGTCGCAGTGTCTGAATCATTTCTCGTGAAATATAGCCACACTTTAGAATGTTTAGTTTTTGGCATTTTAAGTTAGACGCGTTTAATGTAGCTAGCTAAGCTAACGGCAAACCACCTGCTGCAGTCAGAGCAAGTGTAACGATATATGCAGCATTCACGCGCTTCTCGGATGGTCTCATTTCCAGACGATTTGTGCTTTTAATTCGAAATGCGAAAATGGATAGTAACTACAAAGATGTCTTCGATTTCTATCATCAAAGCTTTCCGACGTGAGTTTTCTCATTCAGTAAATAAATTTTCTGATCATTCTGACACCCCATGAATGCAGTATTTAAATTTAACTAGCGATCATGCATGTTGATGGATGTAGAAGCATTGATTCGTGTCATAGCACCAGAAGACAAATATTTCAATCGACAGTTCAGGCATTTAAGTGGCACCGAAATGAGGCACCGAAATTCGCGTTCTGATTCGGTCCGGTACATACCGGTCACATGGGTACCGGTGCCGTATTGGCACCGGGTTTCGGTACCCAACCCTACTCTGAATATATTATTTTATATTATATTATATTTTATATTATATTATTTGTCCCAATATGTCTTGTCATTTTGAATAAATACAAACTAAATAGAATTATTTATGAATATTACCTAATGCATTGCTTTTAAATCAGTAGTCCAGTCAATGTTTGCTTCTCTTCTAATTTATTGTTCACATTAGTCTTTACTGTCTTACAGGAAAGCTCTTAGGTCATGTAAACAAACATGTTTTGCAGTTATATAAACACATTTATCAGAGGGTGTATTGCAAAATAAACCTAATGGCAATGAATGTCTGGTCATATAATATTGATGATTGCATTGTGGGATGCATCATTTTCCATAATAATGAGCTGGTTTAGTGTTGTGTCTCTTTGTAGGTGCTGTCCCAGTGGCATGCATTTGTCTTTTGCTCTCCAGCTGAGGGTAAAGCTGCCTCACGTCTCCTCTACCTTCATCACTGTTAGAATGGCTGTGCCTAGTCAGCTCTTTGCTGTAATCTCTCTTCAACTGCAGTTTTCTTTGCTTTCCTCCCCTCCCTCCTCTTCCTCGATATGTGTGTGTGTGTGTGTGTGTATGTGTGTGCGCAGGGCAGCTGCTGCAGGCAGCCTTTTTCTGGGGGCGGGTTTTTCAGTCTGCTTACAGCACTCAGCACAGCGTGCTGCATTTGCGCCACGTTTCATTAGTAATTCTGGACCGTTCTCGCAGCATTTTCCCCCTCAGTTAGCAGCGGCATTCGTCAGAATGGTATTTCAGCATCCTGGGGGGAAGATTCAATCAGTTCCTGCTCATACAATAGCTACCAGCAAAAACAAAACAAGCCTGGACCATTTTGAATTATTTTGCAGCACTGCATTTGAGAGATACTGACATGTAATTGTAATACACCTCTGACTTTTTCCACCACCTCTCTGTGAGTTCCGGAAGGTTACTTAACATCACTACATTCATCTGGCTTCGCTCCATGTGTCTGTTAATAAGTGCATTCATGTGTAGAGGATGTATGGGTGACTGCTGAGATGTCAGTGGGTGCTCTGAGAGAGTTCCGGAAGTTTACCTGCATCAGTGTAAATCCTCCTGGTGATTTGATGACCTAAATGTTTAGACAGCCCATGTTGTTTTGGCATAGCTGGAGGTGTTTTCAGGTGTGTGTATGTGATGCACAGACGTAGGGCCCTATGATTTCCGCAATGCAGAAACGCGGACAGAATCGCGGAATCCAGTCATAAAAACAGGATTTACTGAATAAAGCGGAATGTCACGGAATTTGTCAAAGTTTTAATTAATTAATTAAAAGTAGGTCATTGCACTTAAATCAAACCGCAATATGGACTACTATCTGTAAATATTACACCACAAAAATACCATTTAAATGTGAATCCTGCATGTTCTGTGTGTCTGTTTTAATGTATAGAGCAGACGAGCGGATTTGTTTACTTCACACACTTAAGTGCGCGTGACGCTCGCGGTGATTTCAGCATTTGACCATTCCATTTTAGGAAAACTAGTGTTATATCATATACACACAGAAATGTAAAGGTAGACACGGCAACCCGTCAAAATAAAAGTCTGGTTTAACTTGAACATTGTTCCAGAAATATATTACTACTACTATTACTACTACTACTAAAATGAAAGAAACATTATTTTTTTAGAGTATAATCACACAACTTAGGGTAATTTTTTATTTATTAATTTTTTTTGTCATATTAGCATTTCTCCCTTCTTTCTTTTTCTTTCTTTCTTTCTTTCTTTCTTTCTTTTCTTTCCTTACTTTTTTCTTTCTTTCTTTTCTTTCTTCCTTTTTTTCTTTCTTTCTGTCTTTCTTCCTTTTTTTTCTTTTCTTTTCTTCCTTTCTTTTTTTTTTTCTGTCTTTTGTTAGACTGATATTGGAAGCATAATTAGACCTTGTGTACCTTGTGTGTTTTTTTTTTTTTGTTTGTTTTGGTTTGTTTGTTTGTTTGTTTTCGTGCATACTTTTGTTTGTTCATTGCACTGATTTTTGGAAGCATAATTTGGCCTTATGTACCTTTTTTGCATTTCTGGGTTTTTCAGAAGCAGAAGTTGTCATAGTTAGGTTAACTTCTATAGTCTTGAACGAAAACTATATCAAATATATTTTTACTTTCCTGTTTGCTCCAATAATAAAAATGGCAAATTTCCCATCACTCTCTCAGCTATTTTATTAAAAAGACTTGTGCAGCGGCATTTAGTTTTCAGTAATTAAATGCCAAGGTCATAAAACACAAAGCAGTGTTATAAATGTACATTCAGTTTTTTTAAATATGAAAATATTAAATGTTTAGCTAAATTTAAAATCTTAATAACTGTGGAAACATGTCATGACAGTCTGTGAAAATGGTCCATTAACAACACCTAATTTTTTTTATTCAAATTTAAAATATTTTCTTTTTCTTTGCCATATTTTAAAACTGCACTAAACCTTTTTTGTACGCTATGGTTCGGTAGTTTGGGCTTGGAAATATTTCATCATTAATTCAACCAGTTTGTTCAGTTGGCCGGTACATTAGGAAAGAAATTAAGTGACTGTCTTTATGAATGGCTCACTGAATCATTTGTTCACCCGATTTGCTCAAAACGGTGGACTTATTCAATAATGAAACACTGCTCTGTGTTGCTCTGAAAGACAATTTCTGCTGTGGCTTTGTTTAGAGCTATTTTCATTGCTGAAATTAAGCAAACAATACTGACAACATTGTGTTTAAAATGTAACAGGACAGTAACTTCATATTTATTGAACTGTTGTATAAAATAAGTATCAATATCATATGACAAGACAATATAAGACATACCATATGTGCTTAGGCTTTGACTTTGTGGTTCCCTCTTAGAACACATTAGCACTTACAAATTCATTGTAAGTAGAGATTATTTTGACAATGAGTAAGAACTAAACAGGGATTTTAAACATGTTTTTAAACAGGGCTTACGCTGTGTCATCCACTGATTGCTGCCGCTTCCTGTCTGTCCTTCGCAGACCTGACTCCTCATGCCTGTCTCCTCTCCAGACAGAGAGATATTGATCTCAGGGCTATTCTTTACATTAGCGAGTGCAGCACAGTGCACTTTTTATTTAGAGTTTATATAGAGTTATTTTTACTCTATCCCCGCCTACTCAAATGCACACCTATGCGGAACCTAATCCCCGCCTTCCCTTTGTAGCAGTGATCCCCGTGTATCTGCATTTCCCTTCACCCTTCATGTAGCACCACAAAGCAGATTGAAGATCGGTGACCTTTCAGAGCGCTGCACGCTCAAGTGGACAATCAGCCTGACACAATACATCATGCAGGGCTGATTCAACCATCTCCTAGATAACCCACAAAGGAAGGCAGTCAGCTTTGGGAAGTAGGTGTCATGGTGTAGCCTAGATTCATCTGAATACCTCACCTTTGCAGCAGTGCTGTTAGCGCTGTGGCTCTCTGCAGGGCCATTGGGTTGAGCACAGCTCTGAAGTCGACTGTGCCAAATGCAGGGGAGTGAAGCTGGCATAGCGCGAGTCTGTAAGATGGAAAAGGAACTGAGGGTGAGAGCCAGAGAGGGCTTCCCCAACCTCACTGCCGCAGCTCTGCGGTACTGAATGAGAAACATCATAAATCATATAAGAGTGGTCGTACTGATCTGTAATCAGCTCGTTGCTGTCCCTAAATAACATTTGTACTTGAGAAGGAAATTTAATCCTAGAGCGTTTTTCATGTAAACAGAATTGTTCATGAGTAGATAAAATTCTCCCTTTGTAGAAAAATGTAAGTGATTAATGTTCTGTTGTGTTTTGGTTTGTTTTTTGTTTTTTAACAAATGGAACTGGTTCTCAGTCACAATTCTTTCACTAACTCACTGGTTGATGTATGAAGACATTAACTTCCTCCAATCACTCTGTCCCAAGATGGAAGTCAGAGCCAATTGCGAGGTCACCCCTGTCTCCGGCAGAGTCAGATTAGATAGACTGAGACCATAAAAAGGGCTATTTATGGATTAGGAGAGCTTTATATGGCATCGCCTTTAGGGACCAGTATCTGGACATCTGTTTGGAGGCCAGCCGTCACTGTGTCTGCTGCAGGATGGAATCAACATAGATTAGACGTTTGTGTCACACAGACCATTCTTTGAAGTGATTCAAGGTCACTATGGGACATGTTGTGAGTTGGAGTGTACACTAAGAATAGTTTATGTTTAAGGATACAATAGTTACAGGGCTCAACACTAAGGATTTTTCGTACTGGCCCAGTCGAGCCAGTGGTTCAAATGTTTACTTGCCCGGTCAAAAATTTCACTGGCCCTGCCTATTATCATTGTTTTTGACTCATGTTATCTTTTATTTTAATAAATAAGCTTATATGACACCAAAGTTTTTCCATAACAATTAAATTGTACAATTCTCGATTCTAATTTTGATACCACACCTAAACCTACTAGCTTAACAAAAGTTCAAATATTATTTGTTTGTTCAAAAATTATTTTATTATTATTAATATTTTATTACAAATGAAAAGATGCTTTAGGGAAAAACAGCAGACTGAAAAGGGCAAACTTAGACGCTTATGGAATAACAGTGATAATATGTTTCTTAGGTTACCGCTGTAAACAAAGCAGTGCCGTGCTTATGAATGCTACTTTAATTGCATCATACATGGGCAAATGAAAAGAAAATACCATGTAAACTTTTCTTAAAACAGTCATTTCCCCTCAGAGATACATTCATATAAACCCCTGTTTCAATATTTAGGATAATATTTCCAATATTTCGTGCATTGTGAACCATGATCTTGCTCTGCCTGCTACAGTATTTTTTTTTTTTCCTCTTTGTGTTTGTTAACGGATGTTTAAAGAGTTCGTAATGTTTCCACACACATTTTGAAAAATGATTGCGTGCAGTTCGTCTGCAAGCACAGGTTGAAATATGTCAGGTTGATCGAAATTCAGGCCATCGGGCACTCCTTATTGTCGAGCCCTGAGTTATATGTGATAGTTTGGACAAAAATGAAAATTTGCTGAAAATGTACTTACCTTCAGGCCGTTTAAGATGTTGATGAGTTTTTCTTCATCAGAAGAGATTTGGAGAAGAATTCCGTCACTTGCGTACCAGTGGCAGTGAATTGGTGCCAGCAGAATTAGAGTTCAAACAGCTGATAAAAACATCACAATGATCCACAAGTAATCCACTCCAGTCCATCAGTTGATGTCTTCAGAAGCAAAAAGCTGTGTGTTTGTAAGAAACTAATCCAATATTAATGCGTTTCAATCTTAAGCAATCAATAATAACGCTTCCGTCTCTCATTTGAGATCTGAACTACTGTTCTAGGTAGATGAACATCTGATAATTCTTGTGTGTGTTGTTTGTTTCTTGTAAACGGTACTTGGTAGTTTAGATTGCCATAAGTTGAAATAGATATAACTTGTATAAAAGCTTTTTATGCACGTCTGTTGTTACATACCAAGGCTATACAGTTCAAAAGACAGACAATGGCATTTTGTGGTATATTTACATTATAATCAGGCTACTGCATAAATGTTTTTGAGCGTTGTCCTCCCCAGGTAGTTGTCTGTGCTGCAGTGCTGCAGACCTGTGCTGTTCTTATAATCAAGGGCTCCTGTGTTTTCAACAAAGAGGATCTCGTATTCAGATGCCAGCGCTTGACTTTGTAATCTTTTTTTCTCTTTTGTATGGTGTGTGTGGGAGGTGTACACAGACAAGGACAGAATATTAGCTCTTTTGAAAAAGTGACTTTTGCTTTTTGCAGACAATACATCTTATGGGCCAAATGAGTTCCAAGACTATCCAAGACATTTTTAATGTGAACAAAATCATCTAAATCAAGCAAGAAATTGTCTAGATTTAAACCATATCATACTGAGGTCACAATTAAAATTTGTTGGTAATGTTAAGAAGTTTTTAAAGAATATTTACCAGAATTTCTTTACGAGAAAAATGTAAATACACAACACAGTATTTTTGAAAAAAGAAATAAAATAATAATCAATTAGTAAAAAAAAAAATCAATTGATTAGAGAGACTTTTAATTATTAAAATTGAATGAAATCATTAAAATAAAATTCAAAAAATTCATGGAAAAATTAAAACTGAATTTGAGAAAAAAAAATGTAATTTGTTAAACTTTTTATAAATTGCTGTTAAATTGTGTACGTTTCTTGATTTCAATTAATTAGACATGCTTTTTGATTAATATTTTTTTATTTAACCATTAAAACAGTAGAAAAATTAAAAACAGAAAAAAATGGAAAATAAAAATAAAACTGAATTTGGGAACAAAATAAAACTGATTTCATAGGGCCCTACTACAGTGTACTTTAAATTAAATTGTTTTCATAGAACTAAGATATTTTAAATTTGTACAGTTCTGTTGTGCAGCATCTTATTAGGCATTGAATAAAAATGCATGGTTTGTAGTAAACAAAAAATAATATGGGGCCCTAAATTAAGATTGTGGAATTTTAATTGTGAATAAATGAATGTAAAATAAATGAATATGAATGAATATATATTTATATATTGGCCATATCGCCCAGCCCTAATCTTACAAAATTTACAGTAATAGTGTGGAATTTGGCAAATTTCGGTTTGGAATCTAAACCGTTCTGGTTCAGTTACAAATCTATTCCTTATTTATTTATGTGTTGGACATTCTTTTTATAAACCTTTCATTTTGCCCCTGTAGTGTCTGGGTTATAACTGCATTACATTGCTGGATATTTCCCAGAGCTCTGCAGGGATGTTATCGTGTAGGTGACAGTAGTACACAGATTGTTTGGCACTTCTATGGCGACAGCCGTCACACTGTTTTGCTCTAACAATTCCTATTCCCGTGAATACGGAACGAGTCCCTTTGGTGATTGTGTCATCCATGCAGCTGGGCCCACTTCTCCATCAAGGCAGGAGTTCCTCTGGTGACCTTTCTTTCGTCTGGCACACCCTTTGTGTGTCTCAACATAGAGAACAGCCATGAGGCTGCTGCATGTATACTGAGTCAGCTGACCTTTGCAGTCTTGTGATTCTGTTTTCATGCAAAAACCACTACTTCAGCACTCTGTTGACTTCTGAATCACCATACATCCAAATCTAATCAAACACGTGTTAATGTCTGTCTCACTAGGTCAAAAAACACCACGTACCTCGTCCATAGTCAAAAGTGTACCGGCTAGCATGTCCTCATTGTACCTCTGATTTGTCAAGTACTTACTGCCTCCCTTACACTAGCAGCTTCCCCACATTTCTCTCACACAGTTGGATATGGAAGCAGAGAGTCCCTTTGTGTTCCCTCTGTGTAAAGCACACAGTTGCTGTAATCTGCTGAGTGCACCTTGCTTGGGTCTGGCCATTAAAGCAGTAAATCTGAACACAAGCCATGCTACAACTTTCAAAGCCTGAGTCTGCTCTCTTTCCGCAGCACTGCAGTATTCCAGCTCTCACGATACCAGCAGCAGCCTCAATGTATCCCTTTAGCAATAATGAGCTGCCAAGAGAAACTAGCATTTATTCTCATTCCTGCATATGAGGTTTGATCAGGACTTCAAAACCATAATGACGCAAAAAACAAAAGATGTTCGCTCAGATTTTTGATTCCTGAAAGGCAGTCTAATAATTCAATGCCTTTTGAATTATAAGACCATGAGCAGAGTTTGTGATGTTTATTTCTCTTTTTTTCTTTTCTTTTTTCTCATTCTACTATTTTTCCTATATCTAGCAATTTTACCTGTTCACCTAAAAATGAAACTTCTGCGATCATTTACTCAGCTTGAAGTTGTTTCAAATCTGAATCGGTTCATTTCTTCTGTTGAACACTAAAAGAACATACTTTGAAGAATGTGGGAAACCAAATGGTTGCTGGTAGCCATCGACTCTACCATAGTAGAAAAAAAATACTGTGGAAGTCAATGGCTACCAGCTACTGTTAGTCTATCAGCGTTCTTCAAACTACCACTTTTTATGCTAAACAGAGGAAAAAAACTGATAGAGCTTTGGAACAACATGACGGCGAGTAAATAATAAAAAACAATGTTCATTTTTTTGAAAGAACTGTACCTTTAAAATGAATTTCTTTTCAGGTGCTCAAGTATGATGGATGTGCCCTTGTGGAGAACTAAATGACTTAGAAAATCCATGGGGTCCTATAAAGCAGCATTGTTTTTAAATGTGCTGTGTTTTCACTGGAGATTTGAGGCTTTTTGGCAGGTTCAGATGCTTTTAGGAAAGATAAATGCTTGTATTTGGATTTTATAGAAATGCTTGTTCTGTATATTAAATGAGATTGAGGTTTACTATTCAAGAACATTGATTTATTCTTGCAGTCTTTTGTTGCATATTGAGATTTTTGTTTTAGCCGCAATATGTTTTTTAAGTAGATAAATGAAGATTCAAGATCAACAACATTGAAAAAACAACTTTATTATTTTGCATCAGTTTTATTGTAATATCATTGGTATCTTATAATAGATTTGGTTAATATTGTAAAATAAATTTTACTTCTTTATTTTCAATTTTTATTTTAGATTTTAGTTTAAGTAATTTTGTGTTCTTGTCATTTTTAGCGTTTTCTTTAAGCCTACATAGTTTAATTTTTAAGTTTTAGCTAATTATAGTTTTAGTTATGTTAGTTCTTTAATTTAAATTAAATGAAAGAGAAATGCTGCATTGGTAACTTTAATTTTTTTTTAAATATTTTATTTTAGTTCCTGTTTATTAATATGTACTTTATTTATACACTACCAGTTTTTGAACAGTAAGATTTTTTTAATGTTTTTTTTTTTTCTCAATTCATCAAAGAAGCCTGAAAAAAAATTCTTTTTTTTTTTGTTTTGTTTTGTTTTTGAGCAGCAAATCAGAATATTAGAATGATTTCTGAAGGATCATGTGACTAGAGTAATGATGCTGAAAATGTAGCTTTGATCACAGGAATAAATTACATTTTTACTATTTAAAATAACTGTTTTCTATTTGAATATTTTAAAATATTCCACAGTTTTACTGTTTTTGCTGTGCTTTGGATGAAATAAATGCGGGCTTAGTGAGCAGAACTGACTTCACTAAAAAGCAGTAAAAATTTTACTGTTTAAAAACTTTTGACTGGTAGTGCAAGCAATTTTTTTTTTAAATAGTTTTAATTTTAGTTGGTGATAATAGCCCTGATTTGATCATGGACAGGTTACTATTAGGATCTTTGTTGCGCTGTATCAGTTTATGCTGTTTTATATATGTATACACAAAGCCTAGTATCATTGTATTGAAGGTGGTCTATTTATAGCCCACGTGAACGGCATTATTTGCAACATGAGCACTCTGGCAGCCTGGGCTAATGAGGACTAACGTTTACGGTCACCTTGTGCTTCTCCTGATGACTTCTCTTCGCAGTTACTCCACTGATGTGTGACCTGTCCTCCTCTTTACTACACTCCATACAGTGCCCTTCTCTCACGAGACACATCCATCCGGCCTTTCCTGCTTAGCATGATGGAAAGAGGGGGGCAGACAGCGTAAAATGAGTCTTTGGGTAATGGAAAGACCTTATTCCCAGTGTCAGACTGCTGGTATGTGGAGATTGATGGGAGGGAAAGTTACCTTGATAAGCAGTACAGAAGCACACAATGATGTATTCCTTACCGTGTCCTTCATGTAAGAGTAATGAGTGCTAAAATAAGAGGTGGCCATGAAGGATGCTAATATGTGGGTGTGTGTGTTAAATGCAAAGGTGTTCATTAGAATCTCATGAGGGCCAATAAACTCCTCCAGTTTGGAAACTCTGCATTTCACCCTCCCACCTACCTGGCCCTGTGCGGAGGAAGCTGCTTAATGCACTAAAACGGTCAGTGGAAACATGAAAGAGTTATAAAGTTTGCATGTGACAAAGCTCAAAAGTATTTGCTGTTTATTAATATTTCAGTGAAGTAGGCTGTAACTGTACCTTTATAACAATGCCATACTGGAAAACAACCTTTTTGGCCACTTTAGAAGACAGCTGTCATGCTAGACTTTGAGTTTACAGGCTTCCTTGAGACACTGCAACAGTAATAATACAACATAAAACATATAATTCATCCAAATTTAAAAATATGTAATCTACTTGACTCTACTGCAATTATTCAATCTGTTTAGAAGTAAAATTTGTGGGTTTTTTTTTTTTTTTTGTAAATTCAGCCAAGAGGCTACATGATCTGTTGGTCACACATCTTCACATTATATAAATTTGCAGGTTCACCAAACTTGAAAGTCATATTCATCAAAATTTGCACAAGCTTGCATTTCTAGTCTCCTGCATTCATGAATAAAAGATACAAACAAAAGATAATGTGAAAAGTGTCGGGTAACTGGCCCTTTAGTCATTTTAAGTCTTTTTGTTATTGATTATTAGGGTGGGAATCTTTAGGCACCTCATGGTCCGATCTAATCTAATTCCAGTTCTGGGAATCATGATCTGATTCTAAAATCATTCTTGATCTCCTTTTTTTTTAATTATTATTATTTTTAATGTTATTACTGAGTTTACGGATTTTGATTATCAACTTTATATTTGCATTTTTTTTGTATATATCAAATTGCATATATAATCACAAGTTATTTTTAAAATAACACAAAGTAACAAATTTGTATTTTTAACCACTCCCCTGTAATTCTGTGGTGATCATTTTTGTTGAATTTATTTTCATGTAGCATCAATATTTTGGTAAATATTTTAGGTCCGGTAAACCATATAACTTCTGTCACCAATTATGGAACATTGGTTTAGTACAGTTAAGTTTTTATACTAATTATTTTCTTTTGCAAGGATGGAAACATTCTAGAAGTTTTTGCAACATTCTGGAATACGCTATATTCTGGTGCTTTCTGGAATGTTCCAGAACATTTTTGTACACTTCTGAAGTTTTGGACGAACCACTTTTGGTTGCCGTTTATGTTAAACTGTTTTAAACTCTAAATATTATTATGCATGTACCATGTCATATATGCATGAGTAAAAACAGATTAGCTTGTAGAAATTGTCAACATATTTTTATTATGTATATTGTATATTATATATTTATTTGATTTTCATATTTAGCATGTCGTAAAGAAACAATAAAAATAAAAGAAACTAAATTTGCATAAAAATTTGCTTCATGATGTAATTACAAATTAATAATTAAAACTAATGTATTTTATGATGTATGAAGTAACTCCCACTGTTCTTCACTGTTCCAGAAAACATTCAGATACTTAAAGCTCTTTTTTTTTGTTTGTCTGTAATATTTCCTTTTTTCCCTTCCAATACTTTTATATCGGCTTGTATGTTTTAAAGCAATATTTAGATTTTTCTGTTTTCCCAGCATTATTGCTGTTAGATTATTCCTGATTACACCATAGATCGTGGTTGCATTCAAACTTATACACAGATCTATTTGAACAAATGATGTTTTATCCTGATGTTTTGTGCCACATATGCAGAAATAAAAACTAAGCTCAGAATTTATTGTTTCAGAATATATGAGATGGCTCAAATTTTTACTGTGAATTATTAAACAGATACTTTATTTATGTTACATATAAAGATTAACATGCATAACACATTTTAAAGAAGCAAACATTTGCTATTGTGTGAGAGAGAGTGATTAGACACTTACGGTCAAAAGCAGCCAGCCAGTGTTAGCGGAGACAGACGTTGTTTTGTGCTTTTGATTAGTCATTTGCTGTGTGTAATTTGTGTAATTGTAGAAAGAGAGAAGGCGGCAGATAACGGCACAGTCTGAGTCTGTGCTCATTTACGTTTGTGACTACAGAAATCTGTGTCTGAAGTTTGTGTCCATGTTATAATGCTTTATATGATTCTTCAGTGGGGTTTGATTGAAACCGTCAGGTTATGATTGTGTCCTTTAGTGAGTTTTTAAGTGTATGCATGTATTTGATGACATTTTGATGCATTTTGAGCCAGTTAGCTGCAGAATATAATCACTAAACATGTCTACTGCTATATAATATGCCAAAAACCACCAGGATGACATAGTCATCTTATGGATGCTTACTGCACCATGAGGCCATAGTAGAGGAATTGTCATATTCATAAATGGTGGAAAACAGACTGATGTTGTAGGTCACATGATTTTAACAACATGCTAGATGTTGCACATCTGGATTTTATTTATACTACATACCTGCATACTTGTATAACATACTATTTTAAGGGTTAAGAAGCAAGTTGTGGTTCAGTGTGCAATTTTATTTATTTTTTTCACATAAGTTGTCTTTAGTAACATTAGTGGACTATAGTCGTTCCCTCATTCTCGATCTATGCACTATCACAGGACTTTCCTCTCTCTCTTCTGAGCTTATGCACAACCCTCATTCTTTTTCTGTCTGTCATTTTCTTCCTTTCTTCTTTCTGTCATTATATTTCTGGCTTGCGTTATGGGTACATACTCTTGCATAATGCATTAGGAACAGTGGCTTTTAGAACCACCCTAGCAAGGGCAGGACAGCAGAGTGCTAGACACCAGCCGTTCTTTCACACTTTCTGTAAACTGTGCATCTCACATGGTTTGTGTTCAGCAAGTCTAAAAAACGGATACATACTAAAATAAAACAACACTATTTTGTAACAGTTATGTTTTTATGTAGAAACCATTTGATGCTGTGAATGTGTGACTTGGCCCAAGTTCTAGTTATCATGTATGATGCTCATCATTTACTGTTGTGCAGAAGCGCCCTCTAGTGGTGTTAATGCATTCATACAGTCTATTTGCAGCACTGCGGTGCTGCTCAGGTTTGTGCTGTATATGTAATACACTCTAGCACCTGCTGAACTCACATCTGTGTTTGTGTGTGTTTCAGAGGTCCTGTGAGGTGAGAGACAGACGCGTCTGTTGACAGGAGAGAGAGAGACCCCTCGGCAGCCTGGCCACACCCCCCACTCTCCCGTTCCCCATGTATCCAGAATCGACCACAGACTCTCCCGCCCGCCTCTCTCTCAGACAGACAGGCTCCCCGGGCATGGTCTACAGGTCTGTACACAGTCTCACACACAAACGCACTCACATTCACACCTAACCAGCTGCTCTGACACCACAGAGGCACTGTGAACCCCTGTGTTGTTGCGTCATTCATTTGTCTATTTGCGTTTTAGTCTATTGTTTGACTTCATCCTTGCTGCAGGAACATGGAAAATATGGAAAATGTGCAAAATTTTGTGGGTGTAAAGACCAAGGGTTTTTTATTATTTATTTATTTACTTAATAAATTATATTTGCTCCTGGTCACCCTGCATTTGTTTAAAGTTTCCTCTGAGCTGTGTGTATTTACGCATACCTGGGTTAGGGGATATTTAAATAAACAGGTTTATTTCAGTACATACGATTAAAAGAGTTCATTGGTTCATTGCTTGGAGTCTTACTGTCTCAGAAACTCTGTGTGACTGTGTAGGACGTTCTGAGAAGTGTGACACACAGATAAACGCAAAATGGACTCACACATGCAGAAATGTGTGATTTAGCTCAAAGTTTTAGAGCACAGAGGCTGAGAGAGCCACACTGAAGTAAGAAATAATGTTACGTGGATATTAAAAAAAAACAGGAAGTTTGAGTTGAACTATTATCGGAGTTAATAACATTATGTATTGATAGCATGCTTACATCACCAGCCACATTAGTTGTTGTTGAATTACATGTGTTTGCACCGCTTAAAAGCTGCTTTATCCCTGCTGCAGGCTTTATGTATATGTGATTAATAATGTTCATCTAGCATGCTGAGTGATTTAGGCAGCTGTTCTGCAGGGCTTTCCCAGTGGAACGGGCCAGTGTGGTTAAGTGCTTTGCATAATGTCCAGCAGCCTACTTAATCAGAGCCCTGACTTCATTTCACCATTGCTGGAAAGTTCTTGATGAATTTGCTCTGATCTTCTGTGGCTTCTAGTGTTTTCATCGCCTTTGGGTTTTACTTGCAGTTCTGGTTCTGAACAGTAGGTGGTGGTGCAAGTCTGTTTCCAGTTTCAGTGTATTTTCAAGTACTGTATACACTGAACTTTAATTTTTAATGTCTGTTAGCTGAAAATGTTTATGACCGCACAAACTTGATACGGCTTTAGGCATATATGTGTTAGATTTGAGGCCATCTGAACTCTAAATTGTCCTAAATGTAATCCCTTCAGTTTTATTTTAATTATTTTGCTGAATTACAAAAATAGCATTGTTGTTGTTGTTGTGTGTGTTTGTTATATATATATATATATATATATATATATATATATATATATATATATATATATATATATATATATATATATATATATCAGTGTTATTCTTCATTCAAAATAATGTTTTTGACCACACAAAATTTATTTGGCTTTTAACATGTGTTAGATTTGAGGCCATCTGATGCCTGAATAGTCCTAAATGTAATCCCTTCAATATTTATTTTGTTTTAGAATTTTATTTTAATTGTGTTTTGTTTGTTTTGTTTGTTTGTTTTTGTTTTTTTTTAATGTGGTGTTATTTTAATATTGTTCTTCATTTGAAATAATGTTTTAAAAATGTTTTTGACCACACAAAACTGATTTGGCTTTTAGCAAATATGTGTTAAATTTGAGGCCACCTGGTGTCTGGATTGTCTTAAATGTAATCCCTTTAATATTTTATTTATTTTATTTTTATTTTTATTTTATTTTTATTTTTTTTGCTCAATTACAAAAATAACATTGTTTTTTTGTTTTTTATGTGGTGTTATATTATAGTTTTAATCATATTTTAGTTAGCTCTAATTTTTTTTTTTAGCATTTCTGTTTTCATTTAAATTTTTGCTTTTTTTTTTTTTTGTACATAAATTTAAACTACATGAAAATGAGTAATGGCAACTTGCATAAATACAGCAGGTTTAAGGTTTTTAGATTTTATTTCAGTTAAGCTTTATTTTATTTAAAGTAACGAAAGTAATGACCCTGCTGGCCATATTGCTGTTCATCGTCAGTTTTTCTTATACATTTTTCAGTTGTTTCTTTCTTTATTCACTTCTTCAGTGTCAAATCTGTTTCTCTGTGCTCATGTTCACTGGTCACTGCTAAAGCTGATACTGCTTTTGTATAATTCTGTGTGCACGTGCGTGTGTTTGTTTAATGCCCTCTCACTGTTCTTTCCCCTTTCGCCTGTAAGACTAAGCTTTCCTCTCTCTTTCTTTTTCTCTCTCTCTCTCTCTCTCTCTTTCTCTCTCTCCTTCATGCTGCCCTCAGTGCAAGATATGGGAGCCCAAAACGGCAGCTGCAGTTTTACAGGTACCTCTTTGTTTGCTGATTAATTAGCCATGGCCATCTGATACTGCACTCGTTTTCATCTGTTTTGGAAAGCACTTTCAAGCCATGGGTTCATTCTTAGTTTAGCTGCTCCTGATAGCGGTGTGATTAAGTCATTACACTACTGAAAGCGCAAGAGAATTATATTCATTGTACATGTGATTACAATGTTGTTTGCTTGTAATTGTTAAGAGCTGATAAATAATAAATGCAACATGTAGAATTACAATGAGATACATTGAGACTAGCAGGTGCTTAATATTGTTGTGTAACTTGTAAAAAGGGATGGATTCCACACAGCAGGATCATTTAATCTCACTGGTAATCTGCGCACGTGTTGGTGTTGAGACAGCTCTTTGGATATCGTTCTGATGTGTGTAAGAATAAAGCTCCCAGAATAGAGTCCCCAACACAATGCACTTAGATTTAATTTCACTCCATGTAGAATTAAAACAGTGTTGCAGGTAAGTCATGGAGTTCAGGTTTCCTTTGCTGTGGAACACTTCTGAAACTCAAAGCATGACAAACACGAGCCCAGAGACGCAGTGAATGTTTAGTAATCTCATATGAGGAATCCTATTTCATTCCACATTCACACTTAGATATTGACGACGGTGTACGTTTTCTCTGTAAACCATGGCTTTCTCTGTGTAGTTTTTATTAATAGTTTGAATTGCTTTATATATATATATATATATATATATATATATATATAAACAATTTGTTTTACATTTTAAGTAATTTTGTTATTTGTTTTATTTTGATTTTAGTTATTTTTGGTACATTAAAGTAAACTAAATGAAAATTTGTTTGTTTTTTAGTGTTTTTTTTTTTTAATGGTTGCCAAGTTTTGCTTGCCACTGTTAATATTATATTATATTATATTACATCATATCATATTATATTATGTTATTATATATTAATATTTTATTATTAACTAATATTAAGTATTATTTATATTAAATATATTATAATAAAAATAATTATTATTATTATTATGTATTTTAAATAATTTATATATAATATTTAAAAAAAGAGTCCTCTGCACCCCAAATAAGTAAAATATTTAAAGCAAATTGTTTGTGTTTTTTGTTTTGTATTGTTTTGTTTTTGTTTTGTTTTTGCAATAATAGCCAGAAATCATTCGGCTTTCTATTACAGCTATTAATTCTTACAATTTAATTTAATTTCCTGGAATGAAACTCCCTGCACCCCAAAAAGTAAAATGGTTAATGCAAATTATTTGTTTGTTTTCTTGTTTGCTTGTTTTAATGTAAACGAATTTCATTTAATTTCCTGGAATGATAATGCATGCCAATTTGCTTTTTTTTTTTTTTTTTAAACAATTTTAATGAATTCTTTTTAAATTCTTCCAATTTTAACAAAGCAATAAAGCTATAAAACGCATCAGTATGATTAGCGAATATGATTCTTGGTGATGATCACAGCGCAGAAATAGCCTGAAACACTGACAGTACTGCTGTACTATTCACTGAAATAGTTTGCGTGCTGGAAAAAATATTTAGCTTTTGATATTATACTTTTACATTAGTTTGTACTTATTTGCAAAACTCTTCAGTTAAGGAGTTGTATGTATGTCTAAGACTGTCAAGCCTTTATGACATCTGAACAAGCTGTCCGAACACTATAATGGAATGGATTTTTTGCAGTTGGATTTGCTGCATCCTTCCAGCCGACGGCACAAGCTCACCCGAAAGCGACTGGTTTATGCAGCAGCTGCTTTTAGCGATCAGATTGAGCGCATCCCTTTTACCCTCATCTGCAGTGCACTTTTCTTCCTGTTTTAGTGAGGGATCATATTTTTATGGGTTGAAAAAAGGAGTTGTTGTGCTGATGGGTTTTTAAAACCCCTGACTCCGTAGCTTTGAGGCTAATGAGCACTCTATTGAATTTTGATTTCACAGCCTTGCACATTTTTGTCCTTTTAAGTTTCGAGTCTTTTAACATCGCATCACCCAGATCCGCTTGACAGGAATCGATCACCATGTTTCAACCTAACACACCAATGGAGTGATGGAAAAGCAAGATTACCTCATTCCAGTCACTGTTGGAGTGTGTTAGGGGATGTTTTTGGTGGGTTTTAATTGTCTTGTGTTCTTATGAGAACTGAGATTGCATTGTGTCAAAGTAAACTGGTTGTACTATAAAGAGTTTG
The DNA here is from genome assembly GCA_012976165.1 of Labeo catla. Classification (NCBI taxonomy): domain Eukaryota; kingdom Metazoa; phylum Chordata; class Actinopteri; order Cypriniformes; family Cyprinidae; genus Labeo; species Labeo catla. The sequence goes on from VONZ01000992.1 coordinate 178,839, forward strand.
TTCTGTGGGATTTTCTCCTCTGCTTTCTGCAGTCGTCTCTTAAATGACACACCCCTCACTGCAGCACACACTGGAATAATGCAGTGACTCTCTGCGGTGCTTCTGAGGTCTGAAAAATACCTATTTGAATAAGAAAGAAATGGTAACACTTCACAAGAAGTTTCAGTTTGTTAACATAAACTACAAAAAGGTCTACAAAAAAATCAAGAATGAGCAACAATTGAACAGTATTTATTAATCTAGGTTAATATTTATTTGCAAATATGTACTTTTATTATTAACTGATGTTCATATTTTTTCCGTCAACTTCAAAAATCATTTCAAAATCATCCCACATCGCTGCAGAAGTACCAACCCAGTCTTTGCAAAGTGAACAGGCAAAGATGATCAAACACCCTTAACAAAAAAGGTAAAACGGTGATTATAGGACGATTTCGACGTTGAGGGAGAACATGAGATGGGAGTTTTTCGACATACCCTAATTGTCATGAGTCGGAACAAAAACAGTCCAGGTAGAGTAAAACAAGACGAGCCTTTGGCATTAAAAATATTTTTTATTAAAATAACACCTCGTTTTGCTGGATAAAACCCTTCTTTCTCGGCAGGGATCATTTACAACCGCAATTGGGATCATTTGAAGCCGCATTTAAACTGCCTTTTGAAAGTTAAAAATCGGGGCACCATATCAGTCCATTATATGGCGAAAAATGCTGAAATGTTTTCCTCAAAAACAATTTCTTTACGACTGAAGAAAGAAAGACATGAACATCTTGGATGACAAGGGGGTGGAGTAAATTATTTGTAAATTGTTGTTCTGGAAGTGGACTTTTCCTTTAACATTCTGGGTTGCCATTTGGCGGAAAACACAGCATATTGCAGACATGGAAACCAGAGAACAAACTAGGTCAGAAATCACAGATTTCTACTTGACCTAAAAACTCTCGGTCTAAAAACGCTCTATAACCAGAGCAATATTAAAACATGTATAAATGAACTCATTAACTTGCATTGTTAGGCTCAACGCTTTACATTGTCAGTTGCATTCTTTAATCTCAATCTGGCAACCCACATGAGCATCAAGTCCGTGGAGAAATGGTGGGGAAAAAACACTTTCCTTTAACTTGATACTAAAATGACATAAAGATTAATAAAGTATTTAAAAAAAACGAATAAAAATGACAAAAACAACAATTTTACTCAAATGTTAAATTTAAAACTCATGGCATTTGTTAAATTGCATGAACTATATGATAAATGTTAATAAATAGAACCTTTCTGTAAATGTTTTTTTGAACAAGTTGCTTTTTAAAAGAATAATGTGCAATAATGTAATGTCATAATTTCATATGTAACATTCCCAACTAAAGGGTTTATCCCACTATGGTAGTGCTAGTAAGAGATGTACATTGGCATATAACGTGGAAAACACATTTAGTTAATGAGTCAATATATATTCTGGGTCTTTATGAGTATTGAATCCGGTGATTTCCGCTAAGGGGGAGGTTCATTGATTTTAAGGATGAATTTTTTAACATTGGCTGTTGAACTTCTCTTTCTGATGTCTTCACTTTCATTTAGTACATTAAAGATGGATGTGCAAGTATCGTTTCATGTGTGGGGGTCAGAGTTGAAGTATCTAAAGGCTGTCACGTGTGAGCGCTGATGATTGCGGTTTGATGGTCATTTACTTATTGAAAAATGCATGTCCTTTTGGTTGTCTGTTATTGTGCTACTCTGTTATAGTGTAGAGATTTGGCATCTTGACACCATTTTTTTAAACTAATTTCATCATTCCAAAAAACATTTGGACTTTGATTTCTTTTTCTGTAATACACAATGTAGACTATTAATACTTGACTATTTTTACTAAAACGTGTTGATTTTGTTACTAATACGGCTGTGTGTTTTTCTGAAGATCCACATGCTTGCACAGGCCTTATTAGTGCACTAAAATGCCTTTATCTATTATCTCATGTGGAACAACAATCAAAAGCTTTTAGCGCAAAAGCTTCTGTGAATAATTTAGACCAGATATTATTTGCTGCGGTTAGCAGAAACAAATTGCTCCCCCCTCGAATGACATAAATGGATTTCCTTCATGGAGTGGAGCCGGGAGGGGAGATGAAGGCTGGAGTTGAAGGCGGGGTGGGAGGATGAGGGCGATGCTCTCTTCTTCACTAATTGGTTTAGATGCTGCCATGCAAGACACTCCCAGTTTGGGTGGATCGCTGGATTGCTGGTGGTTGCTGAGTTTATAAGAGCCGATTGACATTCATAAGTCTTGTTCATGAGCCGATCTCCGAGACCCCGGGTGAGTTTTTTTTTTGCGCTGATTTTGTCTTTGGTGCGAGTGCCCACCTGTGTGCATGAGTCGGGCTGTTTTAAGGTGTTATTCTGCATGATGGCCTGGCATGGGTCATACTCCTTTAATTATCATCCCTTACCCATACCCATTATGTGTTTTCAAGTGTCTATACCGGTTATTTTAGTTGATTTCAGTTGGACTTTTTAGATGTAGTTGTTTTAGTTCATGGGATGTTTTTTGCCATCACTCATTTGAGTGAAGCTCTTCTGTGAAGGACCATTACTCTGCAGTCGTTGAGTGGTTTTTGCAGTACATCATTCAGATTCATAGGATCAATACATGCTTATGATAAATAACCTCCTGCACAAGTGCACTATGCAGACAGTTTTGCCAAGAGTCAAGCTGGGTCTGAATCATATATACTTTAATGAAATTCGCAGGAGTTTTTGTTTGGACTGTAATGTAGTAATGCATTTTTTCTTTTCTTGCAGTTAAACCAGTCACAACTTTTTTATTTATTTTTTTATTTTTTTATTTATTTATTTTTAATGAATGCATTTATGTGTTTATTTGTTTGTTTATCTTTGTTAAATGAATAAATGAGCTTAATGTAAGTTGTATTCACATTAACAGCGATTAAATCAATGTATGTCGCATAGTGTCTCCTTTTAACTGTGATCAGGTGTTCCTGCTCAACTAGAGTATCTGAATTAGTGTTTTAGTCTTTCTGTTATAGTATTTATTAGTATGTTGAATTAGCTTTTATTTTTAGATGTTTAGTTATTAAAATTTTAGTGCTTTTGTCTTTTTTGTATTTGTTTGTATTTCTATTTAGTTGTTTTACGTTTTCATTTTATTTTAATAATAGTATTTTATGTATTTATTTAGTTAGTTGAAAAGCATTTCAGTTTTTCATATTTGTTATATTTCAGCTATACTTAAATGAATAAAAACATTTTTTATATAGTTTTAGTGTTACTTAGCAATAACACTGTATCAAATGAAAGGTCACATAAGCTTCACTTTTTTTATTCCTGTTGGTAGTTGCTGCATACTTATTTGCATAAAATTCTTAACTTTACACAACTTTGTGTTGCTCATTATACCTGTCAGTGTAAATGCGCCTGTGTAAATTGAAACAGACAACATTAAAAACCCCAAACCCTATGAATAGCTCCTTATTATTATTATTATTATTATTATTATTATTATCATTATTATCATTATTATTATTATTATTATTATTATTATTATTATTATTATTATTATTATTATGGAAGCTAGACTGATTGATGGGACTTTTTTTATTTATTGCAGCTGTTTGCTTTAATTAAAAAATTGGTTTAATTGTGAAAATGTACACTACCAGTCAAAAGTTTTTGAACAGTACGATTTCACAGATTGTTTTTAAAGAAGTCCCTTTTGCTCACCAAGCCTGCATTTGTTTGATCTAAAGTACAGCAAAAACAGTAGAATTTTGAAACATTTTTTACTATTTAAAATAACTTTTTTCTATTTGAATATATTCTAAAATGTAATTTATTCCTTTGATTTCAAAGCTGAATTTTTAGCATCATTACTCCAGTCACATGATCCTTCAGAAATCATTCTGATATTCTAATTTGCTGCTAAAAAAAAAAACAAACATTTTTTTATTATTATGTTGAAGAGTAGATTTTTTTTATTATTTTTTTTTTCTGGTTTCTTTGAAGAATAAAAAGTTCAGAAGAACAGATTTTTTTTAGAAATAGAAATCTTTTGTAACATTATAAAAGTCTTTATTATCACTGATCAATTTAAAGCATCTTTGCTAAATAAAGTATTAATTTCTATCATTTCTTTTTCATTTTATCATTTCTGAAGGAACATGTGACACTGAAGACTGGAGTAATGATGCTGAAAATTCAGCTTTGATCACAGGAATAAATTACATCTTAAAATATATTCCAATAGAAAGCAGTTATTTTAAATAGTAAAAATATTTCACAATATTACAGCTTTTGCTGTATTTTAGATCAAATAAATGCAGGCTTGGTGAGCAGAAGAGATGTCTTTAAAAAAAATATATTAAAAACACTACCCATTCAAAAACTTTTGACTGGTAGTGTACCTTGAGATATACGCTTTCACAATGGACGTTTTTCACATTTCTGGGTTTCTCAGAAGTTGTCATAGTTGGGTAAACTGATATAGTGGAGAATGGAAGCTACAACAACTATATTTTCTGTGTTCCCATTTGCTCCAATAGCAAAAGAAAGTATCCACAATAGCGTTTTTATGAATTTACAAAAAAACGGGGAAAAAAAAGGTTTCTGAAGATTCAGGCATAGATGATATAACCCAAATTATTTGCTAGATTTCCCAGTTCTGTAAATGCATCATAGTTTGTGAAAAGTGTCCATAACAAAATACTTGCCATTGCATCCTTTTACAAAATAAATGAGGGAATTTAACAGGTTTTATCACTTTCCCTGGGTACGTTTGAATTGTGTCACTTCCCTCCTAGACGACCCATTGCATGTGCCATCTGGACGGATGGGTTCCATGCATGAGCCTAGTGTGTGTGTTTTGTATGCCCTCTGGTGTTCCTTCTTACCTGAGGCTCGTAGCACCTGCCTGAACCCACCTGAGTCTTGCTCCTGTGCCATTGTATCTGTCAGGAAAGGGGCGGGAACATCTCTGATTACAAGACGCATGGCCAGAGTTCTCTGCCACTGATAGCACGGACCTGTTTTGTTCCCTCCTCACCTGTGCTATTTAAGGCGATGCCTCAACCCAGCTCTCGGCTCAGTCCTGGTCCCAATTTCCCAAGCCTGCTTGCGCTTGGTGCGTGTGTGAGTGTGTATGACTCGCGCCAGAATCACACAGGTGCGAGAGCGTCCTTGAAAGCGTGCGAGAGCGGGGTGGTGGGGGACGGGGCGCAATCATGTTTGCGGGAGGGTACGCGGGGGGGACCGTTGGGCGCCGGAAATCCACTCTCCCCTCCGAAAATCTGCAGATCCCCAAACCAGTGGGGGCGAGCGGCGTGCGGAAGAGCAGTAGCAGCAGCAGCGGAGGCAAGATGCTGTCCATGACCTACAGCGAGAGCATACGGAGCGGCATTAGCCGCTACCACTCGGACCAAGGGCTGAACCAGCCGACGAGGCACACGGACCAGGCCGAACTCCACCGACTCAGGGAGCAAAGGATCGCTGCCCAGATCAAGAACATGGAAGACTTCCTCAAAATGAACGGCCTGGCGTTGGAGGAATGCGTATCGTACCAGACAGGCATGAAGTACAGGTAAGAAAGAAACAAGGCGGGTGCGTGCAACTGACTTGTAGTTTTTAAAGACGATGACCCGCATTTTCGGATTATAAGTGCACAAGGTTTGTTTTAAATGTACACTTGGTGTTCAAGCAACAGGTTGATACTGTGGTCAACAACGTACAACCAGAAAGATATGATGTGGCGCCATATTTGAAAAGTTTTGCAGAGTCGTGCTACTCATATCCAGTGTAAACAACTATAGGTTGTTTATGGTTACTGAGCAACATTGTACCTTGTTGCATTATATATGCATGGTCAAATCTGTGCATCAACATAAACCCAAAGCAGAACTCTGCAGCACTGTGGCTTCAGTGACTGCGGTCCATTCGCTCATCTCCACGCAAGCTGTTCAGGGTTTATTTTCATCAACTAGGTCGCTGGCATATTTGCCCAACAATGAGGGAAGGGCATATCAATCTCTGAGGCAAGGTGGAGGAAAAAGTGCCTGAAGAAAGCAGCATCTCCGCATGTGGCAAGATCTTCTTCTGTATTATGGGACTGATGGATTCTCTGCATCCTTGCTCTGGGTTAGAAAATTTATATGGATCTGTGTCAGCTCCCTGTTGCAGAAAACTTTAAGGCTTTGAGTGTTCACTCATGCAAAATCATTGACAATCCATGCTGCGTGCATCAGACCTGTTTGAAGTGGAAAAAAGTTGTTTTGGCATGACATGTTTGAGTTATTGTTGTCATGTGCTGGTGTTTAGCTGTCTGGTGTTGTGTATCAGGGACAGCAGTCGGTCAGCGTGTCTATTGTGCTTTACTGTAACGCTCGCTCAGCCGAGCGTTAACGGCTGATCTGGTGTCAGTTCTGAAAACAGAGGCTCGCGTTACAAGGCATATGGTGGTTGTCCAGTCATATCACAACAATGGATCATAGAGCACCTACTCGTGATGAAAATTAGTACCTGCCATTGATAAAAATCACAATTATCTTTATTGCACCTTTACGGACAGCGTCTTTCTGGCTGAAATGCAGTGCCTGTATTGAATGACATCAACATAGTGAATGTTATGTGCTTCCATAAATTTTCTTTTCAGACTCAAGATGTGAGTGATCTTATTAGACGACCTGTTGTCACTAAGAACATTGAGTGTCTTCCATCATCCCTTGTTTTTCAATGCACGCTACATCCGGGTCAGGCAGAAACATGCATTTCCAATCACACTCATCACTAATTCAAGGATGGAGGGATAGATAGACACTGAAGCTGCGAAAGAGAATGCCGCTCATGCCTTACCGTGTGTCTCCTTAAGCCAGACAATATGGTACTTGTGTAACAATAGTACTTACTAGGTTAACATGGGCAGATCTCTTATCAGTGTGCACAAGACTGTGCTTTGATTGCAGCACACTTACGTTTGACAGCAGCATGTAAACATGCTCAAATCTGCTTTATTTATTGCACTTGCCAAAAGGCTGAATTTCAAATGTATAAAGTAGGGTTTGTGCATTTAAATAAAAAAAGTCAACATGATGTAAATGTTAAATATCTTTGCAGAAAAGATGCATGAACTGCAACTACATCTTGTACAAACCTGTCTTATACATATTATCTTCATGCTTTTAGAAAAATCCCAAAAAGTCAAGGTAATTCAAATTCAAAATGACTGAAGGTATAACACTAGTAGACTACTAGTAACTATAAATGTTCTGTAAAAACAATGAACAGCAGCTTTCAGCCTGTCACCATGATGCAAACATCAAATATCAGACATGCAGAAGTTAAATCTTCACAGGTTTTTTTTATTTGATTTGCGCTTTTTCCATCGTTTTTATTCTATGTAAACATGGATGCGTCTGACTGTTGCACTCTGGTTTCTTGCAGCATCTCATGCATGAAACAGCTCAAGTTAAAAGACATTCACTCCCATCTTCTTGGATATTTTTCTTATTTCACTGCCTATGTTGCATCTTTGTCAACACAAAAGCACATTCTTTGTGAATGAATTCTTACTGACAAATGGGCAAAACCTAGGATAGTGACAAATTTTAAAAAATGTAGAATTACAACTAATTAGTAATTGGGGTGTAAGTAATTCATCTTTTAATATGTCATAAATTGATTTTTGTTGTAAATATGCCTGACAAGATTGTTGCACTGAATGACATTGTAGTGGGTGTCTTCTGTAAATTAGGGAAACATGTATGATACTAATTTTTTTGCTCAGAAAAACAAAAACAAAAATGCAATTAAACAAAAAAACTTTTACTTTTTTATTTTTATTTTTTTTTTATTTAAAGCAGTATTACACTTATTGTTTTTATGCTTAAACCCTTTTTCGTCTTTGACCCCTATATATATATATATATATATATACACCGTTCAAACAGGATCAGTAAGATTTGTTTTTAAAGAAGTTTCTTATGCTCGTCAAAGCTGTGTTTATTTGATCAAAATACAGGAAAAAAGTATATTGGGAAATATTACAATGTAAAATAAGGTTTTCTATTTTAATGTACATTAAAATCTAATTTATTACTGTGATCAAAGCTGAATTTTCATCATCGTTACTCGAGTATTCAGTGTCACGTGATCCTTCAGAAATCATTCTAATATGCTGATTTATTATCAGTGCTGGAAACCGTTGTGCTGCTTAATATTTTTTTGCTTAATTTTTTTTTTTTTCAGGATTTTTTGATGGATTAAAAGTTAAAAAGAACAGCATTTATTTAAAATAGAAATCTTTTCTAACAATATACAATACCATTCAAAAGTTTGGGGTCATTAAAAAAAATTAAAATTTTAAAGAAAACATGGGGTGTTGATTTTGAAAAAAAAAAAAAATGGTCATGATGGTGACAGGCTGAAAGCTGTCATTTTGTTTTTTACAAAACATTTACTGTTTACTGTTTGAATTGTCTTGATTTTTTGACCCGTAAAACTAAATGTCTGTTTAAACAGAAATATTTAGCTTTGTTTTTCTGAACTTATAGGATATGATCAGCCTTTCTACTCTGTTTTGCACATTAAAGAGCGCTGCAGATCCATTGTTTGTTGTCGTGTTGGAGTTGAAGGTGTGTAACCTGGCTGTTTAAGGTGATAGCTAGAACACACTGTCCTCTCCTTGACATGTATCCGTCAGAGCAGCACTCAGTTGAATTAAGTTTGACCCACAAAAGCGATTTCCTTACACCTGCTGAAAACCACCAACTATCAGCTGTTGCGTTTCAAACTCCAATTCCTTACCAGACTTTTGTAGTATGTTTCAAGTGTTTTCAAGAGAAGTCAATCTTATTTTTTCATTCTTTATTTTTAAAACATTTATTTATTTATTTATTTATCTATTTATTTATTTATTTTAGGATAATGTTCATCTTAGACAAGCTATTTTTGACTAGAGCTGCTAAAATGTTGCATTTATAGAACAGCAATATTTGCAAGTTGGGTTATAATTGGTCTTGTTTTTTTTTTTTGTTTTTTTTTTACATCTGTTTAACCATTTATAGCCATTTTTACATCTGTATAACCATGTGATGTTTAATTGACATAGCTTAGCCAAACCTAGTTTAGGTTTCCTTCACAAAATGAACATTTACAACATGACATTATCCAATTTGTGCAACATAACACCATTCCTACGTACATATTGCTATTTTCTGAGTTTCAGTTACACTGTAGTGAATAACTAGACATAGCCAGATACAATCTTGTGGTCAGCGCTTTAATGGTTTCCCAGCCATTCACTCTTCCATTATGACTGCAATAATGACCTTCTAAAATCATTTAAAAATGAAATGAGTATTGATGGTTGTAGTACTGGGTTGTTGTAATAACCAGATTTGAACACAAGGTGGCGATCCAGTTCTGTGAAGACTGAAGACATGATGTCAAACTCTTTCAGACCAAGATCAGCTTTCTCTCATCCATCAGTTCAAGACGTTGATCGATCTTGTGCCGCGTTAGTGTGACGTTAGTGAAGAAGCGAGCAGGTCAAATTTTTCTTGGTGTGACTGAAAAATAAAAATAAACTATTGAGTATTGACATGTTCTGAAGTAAATCAATCCATGACATGCTCTTAAAGTTGTCCTTTAATACCAGGGATGTTTGTGGCTTACTGGAACACCGTGTTGTTTTGTCAATAGTGTGAAATACTATAATTCAAAACAGTGTTTGTGAAGCTGTTGTGCACTTCTTTAGTCGGCCACCAGATGGTGGTGTGTGTAAAGGGCTGACGACTTGACTCACAATCAGGCTTGGGAACAGGATCACATGTGTGCAGATTTATATAATTGTGTTGTTGGTGTGAATATTAGTATGAAATGCTGTGTTTGCAGCTTGTGACTGTTATTAGTAGCCTTATTGATCATTATGCACTCTGGCTGGTTTTTAATGAGCACATATGCTTTGTTTTTACTTTTACTGAGAAATGAATGAATCTGTTTTATCTGAGCCAGCAAAATAATCGAACTGGAATTGATGAGTTCTGCATTGTACCCTGTAGTCTTTTTCTTTGTTAATTAGTGTAGCTTGCTTCTCTGTGTAAATAGCTCCTTTTTCTAATGTTCCTCTTCTAAACATTGTTTGAGCAATGAAATATCTTTAGCTTGCAAGGTTAAACGCTATAGCTGTCATTGCTGGTTTTGTGAAGAGAGACTCTTCATGAAATATAAATGATAGAGATTGTGTTACGCTGAATTCCCATCCTGTAACATAGTGTTGTGGAAGATGGCATTTGTGTCTGTTTGGCTTTTGGTGTATATATGGTTAAATCACTATTTGCATTATTCATTTATTCAGTAAGGATGCATTCAGTGATCAAAAGTAAAAGTGAAGATATTTATAACATTATTTAAAATAAATGCTGTTCTTTTGATCTTTATATTAATCAAATGATCCTGGGGAAGAATGTAGCACGGTTTCTACAAAAAAATGTAAGTGGTACAGCTGTTTTACAAAAATATATTTTTTGGAGCAAATCAGCTGATGCTGAAATATCAGTAATGATGCTGAAAACTCTTAAAATATATGAAAATAGAAAACAGTTATTTTAAATGATAAAAATATTTATGATTCATGCGTTATGATTTGTATTCCTCCTATTTTTGGTAGAGATCCAGTCCATGTCTTCATTTCTGTCTCAGGAGTGCTGTAGATGCAAAGAGTCTTTTCTTAGAGCTGTTTACTCCCTTTTTGTTTTCTGTCTCTCTAGACATTATTAAATCAGCCAGAAATGTTTATACTGAGAGAGATAACGCAGCTTCCACGCAACCTTTATATGTGAGGACGGCAGCTTGCGTCAGGGCTCTTCAAATCACTTTATCGCTCCACATGAATATGGCATCATTACGTAAGAGGGCTTCCCCCAGATCTTTCAGCAGTATTATGATCCTGAGATATTCTGACATCTTGCTTATCGAGGGGAACATCAGTGGACAGGTTTTGAGTTCCACTGAAGAGCACACAGGAGCCCAGAGGGACCGATACATCGCTTATACTTTTGTCATTAATGTGATTACGTTACACTATTTCTCGTTTAGCAGATGCTTTCTTATCCAAACTGACTTACAGTAGGTTTTATGAAACCTGGAGTAACCTGGCACTATGGTGGTACCCTGAGTCACAGCCTTTCATCTGGAATTTTTATGTAATCGCCCCAGTACATATTTGCCAAATGTTCATATACCCCATTTACCATGTTATTTTGTTGCTCAATTAAAGGCATTTCTATTTCCAAGTGCTTGAAGTACTTGAATTTGACTTTGAAATGTAAGGCCTGGGAAACCATTAAAAATAGCAATATTCCTGAAGAGGAACTTGAAAAGTCTTTAAATTATTGAAAGACTATCTATGAAATAAGTGTTTAATTTCTTTTTAAGCACATATCTTTTCACACAAAATTCACGCAATTTAAAAAAACACTTTTATTTTTTAATATTTCAGTTTATGTCAAAACTTTCAAGCAAAACCAGTAGTAGCACTGACAGTGTTGTGTAAACATGGCTGAAGACGCAAGAAGAAGAACAGATGAACCAAATCAATTGAGTGAGTCATTTAAGCTGGAACCAAATAGAATTCAAATAGATTCAAGCTTGTCACTTCTTATCATTTCAAGTGATTCACTAGCAGAAACAGATCAAATTAAAAGAGCCATTCATTTTCGAATTTCAACATCACTTGTAATGATTCTAAAAATGATTTAAAAATCATTGCGTTGCAACATGATTCACTGTTTCGAAGTGTTCCAGTCAGGTCGCGCATCGCAAATCATTTGATTCAGATCGGACCTTTACATCACATATTGTGAATCATTTAATTTAGATCAGGACTTCGGAGCGGGTTTGCGAATCTATTGACTTGGATCAGAATTTTGCGTGAATGAATCAATTGAATCAATTAGATCGGAACCTCAAGTCGCAAATGATGAACCCATTTGATTTAGATCAGAAGTTTGCGTAATGCGAAGCATTTGATTCAGATCGGGACTTCAGAGTGCTTATCACAAATTGGAACTTTAGAACATGTTCTTGAATCATTCTGTGAATTGAGTCCTCTGTGTCCTTATCTGAAATGATGGTTCACGAATCATTTGGAGCATGGATTGTGAATCATCTGAGTTAGATCGGAATTTCGGAGTGGGATCGCAAATCTTTTGCTCTATATTGGAACCTTGGAGTGCGAATCGCAAATCATTTGATTCAGATTGGGACTTCAGAGCGGTTTTGCAAATCTTTTTTTGGTTAAATTTTTTTTTTCTTAAACAGTAGAAAACATCAAACCATAAGAGAGATCTCTGATTGAAGTCTTTGAAAATCAAAAAAGTAGTGCTTGAAAAGTCCTTCAAAGTGTTGGAATTTTATTTTACAGTGTTTGTCCAAACCCTATGAAAATGTGAGAGGTGTCTGCAAATTTTCAGCTGTTTAATTTAAAGGAATATTTCGCATCCAGAATAAAAATGTCCTGATAATTTACTCACCCCCATGTCATCCAAGATGTACATGTCTTTTTTTCTTCAGTCAAAAAGAAATTGCGTTTTTTGAGGAAAACATTCCAGGTTTCTTTCTCTATATAGTGGAATGAAGGTCTGAATTGCAATTTCAATACAGCTTCAAAGGGCTCTACAAGATCCCAGTCGAGAAATAAGTGTCTTATTTAGCAAAATGATTGGTCATTTTCTAAAAAAAAATTTAACTTTATATACTTTTTAACCACATATGCAGGGTTAACAGGGTTTACAGGGTCATAATTTACTATCCTTTTAATTTTTTACCCTCAAGTTCCAAACCTGTATGAATTTCTGTCAGCTGTTGAACACAAAAATATTTAGAAGAATGTTGCTAACCAAACAGTTGTAGTTCCACAGTATGGCAAGTCATTGGCTACCGTCAAATGTTCGGTTACCAACATTCTTCAAAATATCTTTGTTTTCAACAAAAGAAAGAGACTCATACAAGTTTGAAACAAGTAGAGGGTAAGTAAATGATAACAGAAGATTCATTTTTGGATGAACTGTCTCTTTAAAGGTTTATTCAGATCCCTAACCGTATGGTTGACAGTGATGTAATGCTAGTAGTGATTACCTTTCCAAGGATTTAATGTTTTCAGAGATTGAGTCAGAACCACTGTTCTGAATAAAGCAAGCCCGATGATGTAACAATGTTTCTGTGGCTAAGTGTTCCCGAATAAACCCAGAGGGAATTCGGTCTAACTATACCTCTGATCTCCCATTTTCCTCATGCGTGCTTTAGTGGATTTTGAGATTGAGCACTGATTGTCTCCTCACAGCATTGTGTGCTGCCGTGATCCCTCTGTGCCTTGTTATAAGACACAAAAACAATTGATTCGCAAAACGCTCGATTCTCCATTTAGACAGAACAAAAGTGCAAGACCTCTATGTATGTGTGTGCGAACTTCAGGAAGTTTTCGCTGAGCACAGATTTTAGAATTGACTGCTAAAAGTCCAGTGGGCAGGATTCGGCTGGCTGCTGTCAGACTCTCCACCTGTCAGGTGTCTTTGTGTGATTGAGTGAAGCCTTCCGGCAAAATTGTGAAACCTTGCCTCTCCAGAGGACGTAAAATGTGTTGCGCAGGTGACTCAGTCCCTCATCGCCGTCTTTCAATCATCATACTTCCCAGACATGTCGGTCTAACAATGTCAGCGGGTTTAATAATGATGGATCAGGTCTGTCAGCGAGCCATTATGGGCCACCTGTGAAAATGACACTTAATTTGCAGACGTTAATGCCTGTCGCTGTAGTTTCTTACGTGAGGTTGTTAATGTCCCCGTTAATCCCATCTTCACTTCTCAAGAGCAGTTTGGGAGTCATATCGTCTTGATCGCTCTGAATATGAGTGGGCTTTTTATGATGTGATTTTTCACCAAGGAATAATAGAGTAACGGTCTCTTTCACACCAGGATATTGTGTTGTCAGCACAGCGTTTGCGGAAACTCAGTAGATTTTTACGATAAGATGGAGCTGAGCTCTTAATTAAAGCAAGAAGCCGCTGAGACAGTGACATTAGAGAATGAAGTTCGCAGTTTTACTTTAAAGTGAAGTGAGTGTGGTAAAAAGAGGGTTTTCCATAAGACCTTCAATTATCTATACTAGGAATTAGTGTTATTTTAGTATTATTAATATGCTATTGTATTGTATTTTTATATTTTGAATTAGATTTTTTTTTTTTTATATATACTTTTTTTTTATTTTTATTTTTATTTTTTTAAATGTCTATATTGTGTTTTTTTTTTTTATACTTGAACTAATGAAAATGAGAAATGTTGTCTTTGGCAACTAGCTTAAGTTTACATTTTTTTAACATATGATTTTATTTCAAGTAATTTTTTTTTTCAAGTTTTTTTTTTTTCCAAGTAATGAAAATGTTTTTTTGAAAGGTTTAGTTTTAGTTTACAGTAATTATGTTAGCAATACAAGCATGCTTTTTGGTGCATGTTGCACAGGTTTCATTGTTCACTACCTACTGTTGTTTTAAAATAATATGCAAAACGAAATGCAGTTGCAACAATAACATTTAAAATGGCATATGTATTTAGTTGTCATATACCATTGTTATGTTGCATGTTAATTGCAGCAGATGGCATTCATCTGACATTCAGTTTAAAATAACTTCTAATCATTCTAATATGCTGATTTGCTGTTCAAGAAACATTATTATTATTATTATTATTATTATTATTATTGTTATTATTGTTATTATTATTATTATTATCAATACTTAAAACAATTGAGTACATTTTGTTCAGAGTTCTTTGATGAATAGAAAGATCCAAAGATCAGCATTTATCTGAAATGAAAAGCTTTTGTAACATTATACACTATACCATTCAAAAGCTTGGAGTCAGCATAACTTTATTATATATATTTATTTTATTTTTAATTTTTTGAAAAGATATTATAGAAATGAATACTTAGTTAATTATAGAAATGAATACTTGGCAAGGATTCTTTAAATTGATCAAAATTGATGATAATGATGTTTATAATGTTACAAAACTTCTTTAGAACTTTCTATTCATCAAAGAAACCTGAAAAATTCTATTCAGCTGTTTTCAATGTAATAATAAATTTTTTTTGGGCAGCAATTGAGCAGAATGACTTCTGAAGGATCATGTGACTGGCGTAATAATGCTAAAAATTCAGCTTTGAAATCACAGAAATATATTAAATTTCAAAATATGTTCAAATAGTAAAAAACAATAATTTTAAAATAGCAAAAATATTTCAGAATGTTAAAGTTTTTGCTGTACTTTGGATCAAATAAATGTAGGCTTGGTGAGCAAAAGAGACTTCATTAAAAAAAAAAAAAAACATTAAAAAACTTTTGACTGGTAGTGTAACGAGTTAAGAACATATGCCTGTAACATATACAAAACAAATTAATTGCTTGAATTTGAGTGTCAGCTGGTTATTTTTAGGCAGCTTTAAATGATGTATATGGTTATCTGAGCTCATGACAGTAACAGATGCATATGTTGAGGAATCAGGTGTTTTCCTGGGTGAAGCAGAGACATGGAAGTGAATCTGAAGTGACAGTTGTCATGTTACTGTGTCCGGGTCTGACCTGAACTGCAGTCTGTCCCTTCTGACGTGAGATGGGGTGTGTAATAGAAAAGCTTCTGCTTGAGGAAAGCCGCTATGATCTTTAGGATCAGTGCCTTTTATTTAATGCATCTAAGGGCAGCTATATATGTGTCAAACAGTTTTTATTATTGCTGTATGTCATTGTTGGATATTAAAGAAATAGTCTTTTTAAATAAAAATAGTCCAGTTTAAATAAAAATTAAGTGATATACCTCTTTGTCAAGCAGTGTTTGTATAGAACAAAGTCCACTTACAGATGTATAATGTATACATTTACTATTATGAAATATTACTTTTATTATTTAATTTATTCTATCTCTATTATAAGACATTTTTGAAAATTAGAAACAGCGATGCTGTTTTGTCAACTAGCCTTTAAATTCTGAAAAACACACTGGTTGCTGTCTTTATTGTTGAGCTCTGGTCTTTCTCAGCACAGATAAGCTGTTTTAATGTGTTTTCTCCATCTCAGGGGTGTGTAGCACAGCTGTGTGTGTAGCAGCTGTTAGTTAGGCGTGATTAGCATGATTTGCATAATGGCGTTTTCAGTTCAGAAGAGTCAGCGTGTGTGTTCGTTAGTGTGTTTTGATATGTGGTATTGCTTGCCAACAACTGGCAAGCCTCCATCTCCAGGTCTCTGCGGAGAATCAAGTGTTTGTGGGATATTTGAATACTCCATCAGGGAATACTTCAGTGTCACACCAAAGCATCCAATTACTGGCGGGTTCAACAAAATGACAAACAGATCCTTGATTTCAAGATGCACATTTTTTTTTGTTTTTTAATGGGCTTTGTGATATTTTTATTTATTTATTTTTTTTCCCTACATTTTCTGAGTTTTGCTCAGCTGTTTCTCTTTGGCCCTAATCAGAAAGCAATTTGTTTTCTGCCATTCAGAGGTTCACAGGAGACTGTTTAGCCGGCCATGACGATGAAAAACCTTCAGTGTCATTATCAGTGGCTGTTTTAATGTCTTCCACAGAAGCAGAAGATGTAATGTAACCTCTCTCATCTTCACAACATTGATTGCATGCTTGATGTCTTAGTGTTATTGTGTATCCCCAGGTACTGATTGGTCCAGGAAGGAGTTATATGGAAAGGATTGATGGTATTGACTGGATGGTACATCTACATTTATGTATTTGCCAGACATTAAAGGATATAGTTGTTCATCCTATAGGATTCTGTTCATCTCTACCAAAATCTAGAGTCATAGCTACTGTATATCAGCCATTACTTGATTACTCCAGTGTTTAGTGCCACATGATTCTTAAAAAAAGTCAGTATAATATGTTGGAAACCATGATTTTTCTTCAGAATTCTTTAATAGATATTAAGTTCAAAAGCACTACGGTTATTTGAAATATAAATCTATGTCTTCAGTACACTTTTGAATAGTAGTGTATACAGTTACCTTTATGCACTAATAAATGGACAAGTATTTAGGACGCCAGACCATTACACCAATAGGGACTTAATGACATTGCATTTTAAATACATAGCCATTAATATGGAGTTGGTCCCCCATTTTCAATTTTAACAGCTTAAAATGGGAAGGCAGAAAGGTTTTGGAGTGGTTTTGTGGAAATGTTTGCCCATTTATCCACGCTGTAAAAAGTTTTCATCAGTTTCTACTTAAACTTAAGTTCAGCAGCTGCCTTAAAATTTTAAGTTAAATCAGCTTAAAGCTACAAGGCATTTCGACTCACTACAGTAAAGTGAGTTAAAATAACTTGTACTTTTAAGTTGATTTAACTCATGAGTTGAAATGACTTCTGTAAGTTTCTAAGTTGAAACTTGTGAAAACTTCTTACAGTGCAGTAAACCTCACAGTTTCTGTTCCAGTTCATCCCAAAGGTGTTTGATGGGGTTGAGTCCAGGTATCTCTGAGGGCCAGTGAAGTTCTTCCACACCAAACTCATCCAACCATATCTTTATGGACCTTGCTTTCTGCACTGGGGCATGGAATAGAAAAGGCCCTTTCTCATATGGTTCCCACAAAGTTCGAAGCATAGCATTGTCCAAAATCTTGAGATGCTGAAGCATGAGATCCTGCACCAAACTTTACTTTTGGCACAGTGCAGTCAGTCACTGACAAACCTACTCTGTCCATCAGACTGACAAACGCAGGAGCGTGATTCATCACCTCACAGAGCAGGTTTCCACTGCTCTGGAGTCCACTAGTGGCTGGTTTACATCGCTCCATCGCACGCTTGGCATTGTACTTGCTGATGTGAGACTTGCGTGCAGCTGCTCGGCCATGGAAACCAATTCCATGAAGGTCCTGCCATGCAGTTTTCGTGCTGATGTTAATGCCATTGAAAGTTTGGAGCTCTTCAGCTGTGGAATCAGCAGAGCGCTGGCTACTTTTACGCACCATGTGCCATGTCTGTCACAGTTGCTGCTGTTCCTAAACACTTCCAGTTTCCAATAACACCGTGGAATATCTAGTAGGGATGACATTTCACTAAACTACTTCCTATCCTATGACAGCACCATGTTTGAATTCACTGAGCCCTTCATAACAACCCATTTTTTTCACAGATGTGCTTGACCCATTGACACCTTAAAGAAATATCTTGTGCTCACCAAGCTTGCATTTATTTGATTCAAAGTACAGCAAAAACAGTAACATTTTGAAATATTTTTACTATTTAAAATAACAGTTTTCTAATTTGAATATATTTTAAAATGTAATTTATTCCTGTGATCAAAGCTAAATTTTCAGTATCATTACTCCAGTCTTCAGTGTCATGATGCTTCAGAAATCATTCTAATGTTCTGATTTGCTGTTCAAGAAACATTTTTTTTTTAGTATTATTATCAATGTTTAAAACAGTTGAGTACATTTTTGTCAGGATTCTTTGATTAATAGAAAGATCCAAATATTAGCATTTATTGAAAACAAAAATCTTTTGTAACATTATACATTTATACCATTCAAAAGCTTGGAGTCAGTATAATTTTTAGGAAAGAAGTTATGGAAATAATACTGTTGTGTGTTTTTTTTTTTTTTTTTTTTTTTTTTATAGCAAGGATGCTTTAAATTGATCAAAAGTGATGATAAAGACATTTATAATGTTACAAAAAAGCTATTTCAAGATAAATCCTGTTCTTCTGAACATTTTATTCATCAAAAGAACCTGAAAAAGCAAATCAGAACATTAGAATAATTTCTGAAGGATCATGTGACTGAGTAACAATGCTAAAAAGTCAGCTTTGAAATCACAGAAATAAATTACATTTTAAAATATATTCAAAAAGAAAACAGTAATTTTGAATGGCAAAAACATATTAAAAAATTTTACTGTTTTTGCTGTACTTTGAATCAAATAAATGCAGGTTTGGTGAGCAGAAGACTAAAAATGTTACTGTTAAAACTAAAACTAAAAACTTTACTGGTTGCGTTCACACCCCTGACAAGTTTAAGTTTTTTAATCAGCTTTAATGTCTTGTTTTCCAGTTAACATATCAGAAAACATTTACTTAAAGGGAATTTACATAATATATTCAATGTTATTTTCAAAGATATCTAACATCCTATTTCTCTTACTGTATGTTCTTACGTTTCTCAGAAAATAAGGGTTTTTTTCACCTTCTTAATAAATATGTCTCATTTTAAGGATGTTAAGATATTCTGGAAAAACAAGCTAACCTTGCAGCAAGACCAAACTGTTGTATTTCACAGCTACGGCCTTTTCACACACCTAGATTGAGAATAACCAGAGAATCTGGCCCAGAAAGTCATCCTTGGACACTGTGTGGATGAAAACTTCAGTTGCCATAGAGATTGCACATCCGCCTTCTCAAATTCACAAGGACTGTGACCAGTCAGTGTGGGAAGAAGACTTATAGGTTTCTAAATCGGTGAAATGGCACTATACATCAGTTCCATCTCTTATTGATCAAGCTTTCTGCGTCGTTTCACCGGCGACTTCTGTCCTGCACGTCATGCGCTTTCGCTGATCTCCCTCTATCACGTTTTACCAAATCATGGCTAATACCGATATCAGCCAGCCCGATAAATCGATGTGCTTACTGAGGCATGATGGTTATGAATCGTTTGTTACTTGGCAACTAGAACCCACACACACAGGTCAAAATACAAGTACTTAAAGCGAGCCGCTTCCCAGATGGCTCTGCTCATCTGCGGAGGGTTGTGTGACAGTGGTGTGGGTTTCACCGTGATACTGTACGTGCAGATACACAATGTGAGTAAAGCAGGCCTTTGGACTTGTTTGGCTTGATGTGCGACGTGACGCATTGTGTCACAGCTCCTGACGCTCTGAAGCATGCCGGATCCCGGCGTCGGCTTTCACACGCGTGTATCCCAGATAGAAGCCATTTTTTTTAAATCATCAAGCTCTAGTTTGAGTTTTGTGCATTTTGTCTTCACTAGTTTGGTGACCCTGCTGTTTGATCGTAAGAGGAGCTGACAAAGACAAAGCCTCTCGCTCCACTTGACGAGTTCTGCGTCGTCCAGGGTTGCGTACGGGTGACGGAATTGGCGGCTGAGTTTGAACTAGTGTGGCATTTGAGCCTCCCACTGCCCACTCGTCCCAACCCTTCACCATTTAACTGGAGACCAAAAAATCTGTGGATACAAAACATGATTTAAGAAGCCTCCAGTATAGATGTTTGTGTTAAACACTTTTTCCCTTTTGATTTCAGTCGAGAGCTTGGAATGATTGTAGTGGGCAAAGATAGACATTTCGTTAGTCCACTGATGGAGACGTACCAGTCCATCACTTGCACATCTGCGTTCTTAATTATCTTTCAGATGGACTAAGGAGAAGTGGCAGGGCCTGTAATTAAAATTTGGCCAAACAGGAAGTTCCTCACCATGTTGGGCAGTATCTTTATCTTGTAAACTTCAAGTTCTGTGGAACACAATATTTAGAGGAAAGAGAACCAAGCAATGTTGAAATCCTGTTGATCAGCAATGACACATTTCTTAAAATAGAAAGTAAGCTGTACAGTTTAGTACATGAGAGTGAGTAAATCATAAAACGATTTTTTAGTTTTGGGTGACCTGTCCCTTTAAATCAGACATACACTACCAGTCAAAAGTTTTTGAACTGTGAGATTTTATGTAATTTATTCTTGTGATTTCAAAGCTGAATTTTTAGCATCATTACTCCAGTCACATGATCCTTCAGAAATCATTCTGATATTCTGATTTGCTGCTCAAAAAACATTTATTATTATATATTATTCATTTATTATTAAAAAATGTTTCTTGAACAGCATATTAGAATTATTTCTGAAGGATCATGTGATACTAAGGACTGGAGTAATGATGCTGAAAATTTAGCTTTGATTACAGAAATAAATTACATTTTAAAATATATTCAAATTGAAAGCAGTTATTTGAAATAGTAAAAACACTTCACAATATTGCTGCTTTTGCTGTATTTTGTATCAAATAAATGCAGGCTTGGTGAGCAGAAGAGACTTTTTTTAAAGATTTACGCAATGGAATAGTAAAATTCCATCAAATTGAAATCCTTTCTTATTTTAATTTAATAATTGATTTAGGATTAAGTTATTCAATTAAATGTGTAAGGATTATTTAGTTCAATCTGATTAAATTTTACTATTAATTATGTTGCATAAATCTTTAAAAAAGGCTTACAATTTTTTTTTCAAGCATATGGGAGATTCCTTAAGCATTTGATAAACTTACAATAAAGTATTTTTAAAGGCATAGTGCACCCAAAAATAAAAATTGTCATTAGTTCTGGAACACAAAGATAATAATATTATTGAATAATATTATTCAATGGAGGTCAGTAATGTCTCATGTTTTTGGACCCCATTGACTTTCACTGAATGAGTCTTTTTGGTTCTACAGGTTTGGAACAACATTGGGGGTGAGTAAATGATGGCAGATTTCTCATTTTGGGGGAACAATCCCTCCATATGGTGACGCACAATTCTTGGCATTAAGCCATTACAATGGAAATATGAGGCTGTTTTTGTGACATACGGTTTCTTTCGAAAGCCTCGAGTCTGACACATCTCATATGATGCTGAGAGGAAAAAAAAAAAGACCTGGTTGTCATGCATATGCGATTTAAACAAATTAATACATTTCTTGAAATAAACAACAATGCAAAGTACAATTTCAGTAAGAACTATATATGGCTTGGGATTTTTCTAACTGACTGTTGGCAGAAAGTTAGCAGGCCTTGGTCAGATATACTTCATTATTTTATTTCTGTAAAAAGTGTGCATCATCAGCATGCTCTGTATCTAGTCCTGTGCCCACTCCCAATTACCACTAAATTTCATTGGTCTGCCAATATTATTTTCCGGCATCCCCGTGTCGTTCCTGTCCACATTGATTTCCATAACACTGCTAATTGGTTGCTGCTGTGTGCTTCCTGTCTTTACCACACCACATACTCTGACATAATTGGTCATTTTTGAAAGTTTCATGATGCATGAAATCTTCAGCACATATTAAGGGGTTAAGAGAACTGTCATGAATGGAAGGTAATAGTTTGGCTAACATATTCCCTCGTGTGCATCTAACAGCTGACAGGAAAGCAGGCAGGTGAACGCTAACGATTTAGCGGTTGCATTGTAATGTGCTTCAGCCTCCTCTGGCTTTGATACACATTCAGACAGATCAAGTTGCATAATGAATATTTTACACATGCCTGCACTGCATGCATGTATGAAAGATCCTGCCGTGCACTGGGCGAAATTGGTTTTTGCCTGCACCAGCACTATGCTCTTTTATTCTCTTGATAATAGTCAACAGCTTGAAGTCAGAGTGAACACCTAATAATGCACTAGCCGATATGATGGCATCAGCTGCAAGCTGAACAAATAAACCTCCTGTTCTCGCTCTCAATAGTTTCAATCTATAGTTTCAATTTATAGAGCTTTACTGACACAGCAAGAAGTGCACATACAGTATGCAACATAGTGCAACAGTGAACACTCACTTTAAGAGATTTGGTTCTGCACATATTTTTGCTGTACATTTTCTTTATAGACATTCAAATAGAAACCTTTAAGCTTGGAACCAAACCATCCATGTCAAAGATGATTCACAATCAAAGTACTTCAAACTCAGCAAAAGGCAAAGGTACAACACTGTGTATGCAGCATATTTGATCCAAGGAAAAAAAAAAGATTTAAGCAAGAAACATCTCATGGATGCTCTGGGATGCATCCTCAGTGATGTATCCTGGGATCATTGGGTGTTTCGGGTTAGTTAAAAGTTAGTTATTATAAGGATAAAATACAATATATTGGAAGTTTATTGCAAAATATATGCAGTCTGAGGTACTTGAATATATCATTTGCAATGTTTTATGGGTGTGACTGCTCTTTTGCTCGGATTTTAGTTTTATTGACTTCTCTGATTGATGAATCTCTTGTCAGTGTTGTGGTTATTGTAAGTTTTGAAATTAAACTTTGTTGACTGACTTAATTTTTTTTTTTTTCTTGTTCAGTGACTTACAGAAAAATGTGTCATTATATAACAGTGGATCTTGTAGTGCATTCTTGAGAGAATTTTTTTTTAAGCAATATTTAGCAAGTATGCATTAAAATGATCAGATGTGACCCTGGACCACAAAACCATTCTAAAGTACCACAGGTATATTTGTAGCAATAACCAAAAATACATTGTATGGGTCAAAATTGTCTATTTTTCTATTATGCCAAAAATCATGTTCCATGAAGATTTTTTTGTACATTTCCTGCCATAAATATATAAAAAAACATTTTTACTAATATGCATGGCTAAGATCTTTGATTGTGACCTCAATATTTTGATTGTTTTATTTTTGTTTGTTTGTTTTTTTGCACCCTCAGATTCCAGATTTTCAAATATATTTATCTTGGTCAAATATTGTCCTATCCTAATAAACCATAAATCAATCGAAAGCTTATTTATTTACCTACGAAAAAGCTTATATGTGTGTGTGTGTGTGTGTGTGTGTGTGTGGTATATATATATATATATATATATATATATATATATATATATATATATATATATATATATATATATATTATTATTATTATTATTATTATTGTTATTATTATTATTTATTTATTTTTTTTTATAAATGTTGTTTAAGATCATTTTAAGCAAATAACCCAGAAAACAAACAAATACATAAAATATGAAGCAGCAGAATTGTTTTTAACACTGATAATAAATAATAAATGTTTCCTGAGCATCAAATTTAGCATATTAGAATGATTTCCCAAGGATCATTTGACACTGAAGATTGGGGTAATGATGCTGAAAATTCAGCTTTGCATCAGAGGAATAAAATAAATTTTAAAACATATCAAAATACAAAACAGCTATTCGAAATTGTAAAATATTTCACAATATTTCTATTTTTGCAATATTTTTGCTCAAATAAGTGCAGCCTTGGTGAGCAGAAGAAACGTCTTACAAAAACATAAAATGCAAATATTAAAGAGAAATATCATTGCATAGCAAACCCTCCCACACTCCCTCTCTCTTTCTCCATCACATTCTGTGTTTCTGTACTCTTTCAGCCGTTTGCTCCTCCCACCCTCTCGTACTCGTTCACTCACGCTCTGCCTCTTTGTGTCTTGCGCTCTGAATGCACTTGTAAGTTTAATCTCCACTGAGGAGGAGGAGCACCAGTGCATGTGAGGTATCTCAGGAGCTGACAGATACAGTGCTCACAGAAGAAGACATGAGAAGACATCTTATCCATTGCATCAGTTTGTTACTTCATGTTTGAAGTCTGTTTTGTGTGCTGGCACTCCCAAGTGATCTGAAGCACTGAGCTGAGATTGCAAAGAAACCGGGTAGTGTGTTTGGATACGCAGCGTCTTTGATCAGGGTTTGAAACGAGGATCTGAATGCAAAGAAAAACCACTGAACCTCAAATAGGAAATTAAGAGCTTTCTATGTCATTTGCT
The DNA here is from genome assembly GCA_012976165.1 of Labeo catla. NCBI lineage: Eukaryota > Metazoa > Chordata > Actinopteri > Cypriniformes > Cyprinidae > Labeo > Labeo catla. Next base: position 203,424 of record VONZ01000992.1, read on the forward strand.
CTTATGTGTGATGGAAGCCGTGCAGGTGGTCTTGAGCAGCGGGTTATTTGATAAGCGAGCTGTGAACTTCACGTGCCGGTCGGGGAAGCAGTGAAATGAGATTCTCGGGCATCGCTGAATCTTTATAAGCTCTTTGCCAGTCTAGTTGAGCGAGTCGAGCTTTGGCTGGATCAGCCTTCCTGATATTCTCCGGCTGAGCTGAGCAGGAGTCCAGTAGGACTAAGGAACTTTCAAGTTTGCTCTCTTGAGGATCTGGATCGTCTCTTTGTTTCTTGGAGACTCTTCATACTCTTGCATTGAATTTTCTCTGTGATAACCGTGCATCCTCTGAGACAGGATGCAGGTGTCATTTGTTTGCACGGACCACCGGTCCATGAGCCGTAGCACGGATGACAGGCTCAATCGACAAAACGCTAACAGTCCAAGCACCGGTACCCGAAGCAAGTTTAAAGCCGTGGCCATGGTGGCCAGGAGCCTTGGGCAGCTCTCCGTCCAGAGCGTCCCTTCTTCAAGTGACCAGAGCATGAGAACTGGCATGAAGTATAGGTAGGAAAACATATATTTTGAAAAAAGAGTTTCTGTAAAGCCTATAGCATAATATCCAGCAATGTGAAATATTTTACTTGCAGTAAATGTGTGTGATTATGCATAATGGTACTTATTGTTTGTATGCAATACAAGCAAAAATAGTAGCATTTACATAATTTTGACCTTTTTTGTTTCGGGTTACCAAAATGGGGGTTTACATAGCAATGCCATATACAGTTGAAGTCAAAAGTTTACATACACCTCGCAGAATCTGCAAAATCTTAATTATCTTACTAAAATAAGAGGGATCACACAGAATGCATGTAAACCCTTCAGGTTTCAGGGGTTTTTTTTCAGCTTTTATTAGGTTCAATAACGTAATCAGCTTTTACTGGTGCAGAAATATATATATTTCTTCTTTTTCAACAAAGTGCTTTGATTGCATATAATGAAATCGGCCTGCCAATTTGACTATTACTCTTCATCATTCTCCAAATTGCAGCTTTAGCTGTTGAAGAATAATGACTGCTCTTTTTCTCAATCATTTTAACCCAATTGAGCCTCTGGCAAACTAGATTCATATTCTTGCATTGCTTTTATCAGCTTTTCCATGAAAATCCCAGAGCTTTTTGTTTAGATTTACTGCGGTTATGCACAACTCCTGACATATTTGTCTCAGAATCACTCTCTTAGGTGTAATATATAATCAGATTATATAATTTCATTATGTAATTTGATGCAATTTCTTAAAATTTCCATTAAGAGTTCATTCTTCTTCGTTTCATGAGATGCAAAGCAAATTGAAATAAAATGTAATATTTTCTGCATTCATTAACAACAAACCTGCAAGTATTTGTTAATTTACATAATGAGTGCTAGAAACACTGCCAGATTGCTTTCAGCTGTCATGTTCATTTGCAAAAAAAAAAAAATCCTAATAACAGCTCTTAATGGAGGCGTGTGATCTTTCCTTCCTATTTGAAATCAGGATTGCAAAATGATTTTGTTGTCAGAGGCTCCAATTTGCGTCAAGCTTAATATTCGCTTCTGTAAAGCGAGAGAGTTAGCTAGACCTTGTTAATTTCATTTATTCATTTATGCATTCATTATGAGTTACTTCATGCAATGTCATTTTTTATGAAGCGCTTCATCTTCCTGTTTTAAAGAAATCCTCATTATGTTGGAATATATTAAAAGCATAGTAGGTTTTTGCTCAGCTCTTTCCCTATATCTTTATTTTATTTTATTTTATTTAAATTGTGCCAGGTTTATTAGACATCAGGAAATGCAGAAATAATGACATGAGAGTAAGTAAATATGCCATAAATAAAATTTTTAGGTGCATTATGCCTTTAAGTGAGAACTTCTCTTGTGGACCTTCTTTTCTATTGTTCTAAATTCTCTGAGGCAAGCAGTATTTGATATCAGCACCTTCTGTTGTCTTGGGATTGAGGTTGTAGAGTGATCCCCCCCATGCCAATAGTCAAAGATCCTTCCGGCTCTTAGAAGCCCCCCGTATTGACTGCAAGGTCAGCATCTGATCTTCTGCCAGAGGATGTAAGTCTGTGCCTGTGATCGCTTTGAGCTGATCTTCTCTAATGATGCTTAAAGCGACTCTTTCGAGCCTTGCTGGATGCTACTGTCAATGTCTGCTTTTTATACATATGGAGAGTACATGTATATGTGATGAAAGACTGTGGGCAGTGTCTTAGAGTTTCTTTGAGGGTTTGTTTGTGTGTGTTTGAGAGCTGTGCTCAGATACCCAGAGGAAGAAACAGCCCGGGACGCACTGCTCTCTTGTCAGGCTGAGTTTCAATGATGTGCCATATTAAGTCCCTAGAGCTGTTGGTAGCAGAAGTGGGACATTGAACTCAAGGTTCAAGAATCTTCAGCACAGGAAGTTACATCACTGATTACTTTTAATGCGATATAATGAACGTGCTATGAAGAGAGAACAAGCTTCTGGCTACTACACTCTTACAAATAAAAGTAAATGTTTGGAATCAATGGTTTGATGAAGAGCTTTCAACGTCTATGGAATGTTTCCATTGCACAAAATGTTCCTATTAGTGTTCTATTTTGATTAAATATTACAAAGACCAACTTTTAACATTTGAACCATCTGTAATAGTTGCATATGAGTCCCTCAGTTGTCCTCAGTGTGAAAAGATGGATCTTAAAATCATACAGTCATTGCTGGAAAAGGTTCAAAAACACAAAAATGCTGAAAACTCAAAGAATTTGTAGGACCTGAAGGATTTTTCTGAAGAACAGCAGACAGTTTAACTGTTCGGGACAAACAAGGGACTCATGAACAACTATCACTAAACAAAAAAACAGGTGTCGATCATTTATGTAACAACACTGTATTAAGAATAAAGTGTATGTAAACTTTCGAATAGGGCCATTTTTATGAATTCCACTATTATTTTTTCTTGTGGACTATATGTAAACATCTTTTATGTGAAATATCTTATTGAGGTCAGTACTAAATAAAAAATAACATGCGTTTTGTATGATCCTTCTAATTTTGGTAAAATGGTTAACATTTTGCAGATTCTACAAGGTGTATGTAAACTTTTGACTTCAGTTGTATATGGCATTGCTATAAAAAACCTCTTTTGGAACTTTTAGTTTTAAAGGTAAAGAACTGCAGGTGAAGGATGCTCATGCCACATTTTCCCATTCCTGGAAAAATAAATGTGTGTTTCAGTATGATTGGCTTTTACTCTGTACTCTCCAAGGGATAAAAGTCCTTCCAGTCCTGTTTTCCGGGATTCACTCTGGCAGACCGGCACCTTTGTCTCACCTAGTGTAATTTTCTGTAGTCAGTTCCAATCACAATCTCATTCTGCTCAGATGAATCGAAGCAGACAGGGCCATTGTAAAGAGAGAGGACTGGAGGGGGGCTTTCAATTAACCAGCATCTTTCCCAGTCCAGCTCGTGCAGTATTACTCTGCTCAGACAAAGACATTGTACCGGTGGGTGTAGAATTGGGAATACTGCCATATCATAGATTGAAGTCGTTTGACACCGCTGCCTTATCTTATCCTCGCTCTCTCCGTGGAGATGCTTCAGCTTCGCTGTGCGGACAGATTAAATGGCTCTGGTCAGGATTCAATTAATGATTTGAGTAAAACAGGCTTATGATTTTGTGGAGGAGATCCTATTAAGCTAGGGGGCTGCAAACCTCTTTATTTATATCTGTCCTTTGTTCTGCAAAACAAATCTGTTTAGATGCAAAATGAAATGCAGCCTTGCTGACATCATCTAAAAAAGAGGTGAAGCAAGGTATACTTTGATTAAGAATTGCTAAAAAAAAATACATATAGTTTATAGTTGGAATAACATATACAGATGAATCATGTTTTTGAAAAGACCAGACCAGAAGGTTCAGTGACCATTAGCTTTATTAAAATTGATTTCAGCTGACTGGCTGCAGGTTGATTTCAAAGATTCCTGTGATTAAAATGGAAGGTTTTTGGTATCTGTTTCCAAGAACATGGATTTTATTATAAAAGGTTTCCCTGGAAACATTCTCAAGTGTTTATAAAACGACTTGCGCATCTGACATTCACCAGATGCACTTAAATAGCATCTGCGCAACATAATTGGAAGTTCTGTACTCAAAGTGTTGAGAGATATAAGACGGCGCAGCGAGTGTTAAAGTGTTAAGGCGTTAAAGAGTAGGCGTGTTGAGATTTTATTGCACTTCTGGATCTCACTATAACTGATACTACCTTCAGTTCAGACTCACTCCCACATGAAATAATGCCTGATGAATGTTTGTGAGAAACAAACAGCAGCCTTTCCTTCCACACAATACCACTATAAACGCTCCGTCTCACATGTGCATTTCTATTTAAGGCTTGTGGAGAGAGTATGTGTAATCCTTCACTCCGATAAGGTTTTTTTTTTTTTTCCAGCTTCTGAACTGAAGATGGATGGCTGTATGTTCGGCTCTCTGTGCGGCGCTGATAGCTTTTAATTAAGGCTTGCATGTTTGCGCTTTAAGAACGTGTAGATTCTCACTGCCTGTTTTAATCGCGGTCTAGGAATAGATTTATTAATTCCAGCTGGGCTTTACCATAAATAAACGGTTTTATTCATCTCCATGCTAATTTGTGCTCTTTTGATGGGGTGGACCGCATCTGTTTGCCTAGAAATGGTTTTAAACCTTTAGTTGTTTACTTTTTGTAAAGCAATACTCCCATTCAAAGAGAAAAATCTGAAGAGAGGAAATATCCATTCATTCAATTATAATGCACATTTAAGTCAAATTGGCTCTATTTACTTTTTTAATGTATGCTTTTGGTATTATTGAGCAAAATTCATTAGCACACATGATTCTAAAGGAAACTGTTTGCTTTCATAATCTTTCATCAAAATGTATTAAGTTGCTCTGCCTCTGAAATGATTTTCATTTTAGCTGATGTCACCAAGGATGCTCAAGTTTCAGCTGGAGGATTTCAGCAGTGTTGCAGACAGATACTAATCAATACTTCATAATACAGAAGTAAAATGGGCTGCAAACAGTTTCACATTGGCTTTAGATTACCTGTCTTGGGCATTTTGCAGGTGGTAAGCGAGTGAGATTAACTCTTAGAAAATAAAACGTACAGTATGGGATCATAATTACACTATAAGTAAAAAGTTTTTGAACAGTAAGATTTTCTCTTCTGCTCACCAAGCCTGCATTTATTTGACCCAAAGTACAGCAGAAACTGTATTTTTACTATTTAAAATAACTGCTTTCTACTTGAGTATATTTTAAAATGTGGAATTTCTGAAGGATCATGTGACCAAAGTAATGATGCTAAAAAATCAGCTTTGAAATCACAGCAATAAATTAAATTTTAAAATATATTAAAATAGAAAACAGTTATATCTATATTAAAATAGAAAATATATTAAAATAGAAAACAGTTATTTAAATAAACATTTTACTGTTTTTGCTGTACTTTGGATCAAATAAATGCAGGCTTGGTGAGCAGAAGAGACTTTAAAAAAACATTAAAAATTTTACTTTTCCAAAACCTTTGACTTATAGTGTATGTTAGTCAGTATAATTTTTCTTTTTATATAAAGAAATACTTTTATGCATTAAAATGGCAGTAAAAGCATTTATAATGTTGCTGTTAATTTGAACATTCTATTCACGAAAATAACACGAAAAAATTTAAACGGAAACTTTGAACATTTTGAACTTTTGAATTTTTTTTTAATGGTCAATCTTTTTTAAATTATTTTTCAAAATATTTTTTAATAAAATGCACATCCAGTCTATTTATACTGAAGAGGATGGGATTGTGTAGGACTTTGTGAACGACAGGCTTTTCAGTTCTGCAGGTCTCCGGAGCTTTCTGTGAAATTGTGCACGTGCAGCTTCTATGTGGGCCGCTTCATAACCCTGGTAATGGTAACGTGAACTCTTATTTACATTGTGTGTGTGTGTGTGTGTGTGTGTGGAGGTTGTGGAAAAAAGGGGTGGTGTTGGTGGAGAAGAGGGAAAGATGTGGGATTGGAGATGGAACTTCTTTCTGACTAGAGCCGAAGCTGTTCTCAGGTAGAGCTACTGCTTTTAGAACAGGGTGTAGGAGGCTTGCTCACAGTCTGAATTGCTCTTACATAAACACAAATTTCAGAGAACAAATCTGCACGAGGCAGCCATCAGAGTATTGTGTACGTATGAAAGAACAGTGTGGATAAAATTCAACACATTCCCCACTGTAAATTGTAACTCATGGTAAAATGTAACTCATGGTTCTATGACCTTTTTGCTTTTTTCTGCCATTAATTGCTTATAACAGCAAGGCTTGTGCACTACTTTAGTGATGCTCTCATTTCCTTTGAGGGCCAGTTGGCTACTGGTTGGTTCATGTGAAATGCATTTGCCTTTAAGGGAGCGTTCGCCCCAAAAAGTGAACATTTTATCATCATTTATTCACCCTTAGGCATCATAAAAGTTGTGCACTATATTTCAAGTCTGATATTGATGTCATTTTAAATTAAGTTTCAAACTTGACACATCAAGACATTTTGCACTAGTCTTCATGTCAATCGAAACCAATTGCATTTGATATCATTTATGTGTAACTTGTATTTCAAGAGTGTCTGCCATTATAGGCATCATAAAAGTAGGCAGTGTGATTTATTTTTGAAGCCATGCAATATCTTGAACAGACTGATATTGAATTTGATGTCATTTACATGCATTTGTAAAGCATTTAGAAAGACGTGAGGTGTAAGAATTGGCATTTTTTTGCTTGAACTATTCCTACAGTACTGACAAATGTGTTTTGACAAATCATGTTCTACTCTTAAAGCAAGCTGTCCTGATCTTTTGAGTTCAGAAACTCACTGAGGCAGGTGGAGACCAACAGAGACTGAAGTCATCTGAACTCTGAAAAGTTCTCTCTCTGCTTCGTAAACAAAGCTGACCGCCCCGTGTTCTCTGCATATCGTTAACCCGGCTAAAAGACGCAGGTGACATTTATCGACCTCTGGCTTGATCTCCGGTGACTCCTGGCAAACCCAATCTCCAGCGCTGCACCTGGGTCCAGTTGTGACTGGGCTGTTGTCCATCATGCAGTATTCAGCTCCAGCCTGTGAAATATTCAACACAACACAACGCTGACAACAAGGAAACAGTAACACGGTAGTGCAATCAAGTTTACCGGCCCTGAAAACACCAGATTGTCTTTCGATTTGCTCATACCTTCAGTCCAGCACTGCCTTAACTTATTATTTGAGCTTCCTTGACACAGATACACAGCTTCAGTCATACGTTTATCAGTGTAGACAGCAGTAGAGTTCCGGTTTAATCTGTACTAATCATGTTAGGGATACTCCTTTTGATGTCACAAACATCAAACCATGAAAGGAGTCCTCTCTTGATCTCCATATCTCAGATCTTATTCACTGTACATATTATCAGCAAGGGCGCAACCAATGAATGAATCATAAACAGCCTTGGAATTCATCTGTGCATATTGTTTGTTTCCTACTGGGTGGTAATTGCTGTGTATAATGAGAATAACAAGGCTCATTTTTGGCAGCTCCAGATGAGATAAGAAGACTTTGGCACGTGCCTGTCTTCAACTCAATCACACCGACCAGTCTAATGCTTTTTTGAAGAGCTTTCATGCAAAAACACATTGATTTTTGAGTGTGTGGGATGAAAGTTCTCACCAGGATGTGAATTATAGAGAGTTTGCACAATCTTAAAAAGTGCATATTTGCATATCCAAGTCCGTTTTAATTCAGCAGCATTTTGAAACCACAAAAGTTAGATGACAAGTTAGTTAAAATGCATATTTTCACCAAATATATGCTCTCATATTTCAATCGTGTTGGCCTGAGGAGGTAACCATAGCAACACACGCTGCTCGAGCCGTTTCCATTAAGATCAGTATTGAACGGTACAGTACTGACAAAACGTAAGCACTGTTATTATGCATCACTTTGATGCATGTTTACATATAAGTGTATCATTCAATTTTTAAAGGTTTTAAGTGCAATTTCACCGCAAGTCAATCATTGTGACAGTTCTAATATGCATACAAGTAAATAGACATGGAAAGCTGTGGAGTGAGAAGAGCAGGGTTGCCAGGTTTTCACAACAAAACCAACCAAAATGCCACTCAAAACTAGCCCAATTACGTTTCAGGGAAATGTATTGTCACAGAAGTAGGATTCAAAGTGCTTATGCTTATTCTTTCTTTTGTGAGGTTATAACTTTATTTATCGTGCACTTTCATTGATACAGCTAAATTACATACTGCATGTACGCGAAATATTGGAAATGGCATAATAGGGCCACTTTTAGAGTAAAATGCACACGGAACATTACGTTTCCATTCAGTGCTGTTTACATTTGCTTTGCATTTGTAATAATTTTTGGGACTGTTATTTATTGATCCAATGTTTTTATGACGCATTACATCCTGTGATTCCGTGTTGATTTTAAGTTAAAGGGATGGTTCACCCCAAAATAAAAATTCTGTCGTTAATTACTGCAGTGTTCACACTTTTGAGGGAGTTTAGACAAATAATTGCATGTTGCATCTGTCATGGAGAAATAGTGCATTGCACTCCCAGTCAAACGTTTTTGAACGGTAAGATTTCTGCTCACCAAGCCTGCATTTATTTGATCCAAAGTACAGCAAAAACAGTAAAATTTTGAAATATTTTTACCATTTGTTTTACCATTTTTGTTTTTACCAAACAGTAAATTTTTGAATATTTTTACCATTTAAAATAACTGTTTTCTGTTTGATATATTTTAATTTGTAATGATTTGAAATGATTCTGATTTGCTGTTCAAAAAACATTTTTATTATTATTATTATTATTATTATTATGTTGAAAACAGCTGATTTGAATTTTTTCAGGTTTATTTGCTGGATAGAATGTTCAGAAGAACAGCATTTATCTGAAATAGAAATTTTTGTAAATAAGATAAATTACACTGACTTCAAGCTTTTGAATGATATAATGAATAATGTTACAAAAGCTTTTTATTTCAGATAAATGCTGATCTTTGGATCTTTCTGTTCATCAAAGAATCCTAATGTACTCAACTGTTTTAAATATTGATGATGATAAATAATAAAGAAAATCAGCATATTAAAATGGTTTCTGAAGGATCGTGTGACACTGAAGACTGAAGTAATGATGCTGAAAATTCAGCTTTGATCACAGGAATAAATTACATTTTACAATATATTCAAATAGAAAATGGATATTTTAAATAGTAAAAAATGTTTCAAAATTTTTTTGTTTTTGCTGTTGTTTCAATCAAAAAAATGCAGGCTTGGTGAGCTGAAGAGAGGACTTTTAAAAAAAGCATGAAAATCATACTGTTCAAAAACTTTTGACTGATAGTGTAAATTTTTTTCATTAATATCCCTTTAACAATTTCTTTTTACAATTAATTAAAAAAAACTGATTTCAACATAGTCTTCCAACATGCACATTTATTAACATTTAAAAAATGTTTTAGTGTTTAATTAGAGATGATGTTGATTTCATTTTTCTTTCTGTCCCAGATTAACATGCAACTATTTGTCTGAATTCCCTCAAAAGTGTGAACACTGCAGCTTTGTGATGTTATAAAGTTGATTGGAGCATCTCAACTCCACACAGCAACACTGACTCACCCAGGTTTGGGGGCAGCAGATGAGAGTCATTTTTGTTGCAGTACTGTCTGATGACTGTAGCTGCTTCATGTTTAAGATAGTTTTGCTGACTGCGCTATACTGCGGCAGAAAGCTTGTCTTTGCAAATAATGTACATGAGGTATTTACGCTGAATGAATTGAACCATGATGCATCTGTCCAACATAGAACAGTCTAATTAAAAGTCTAATTAAAAAAGTTACTAACGTTTTTGACACTGACCTGACCATTGTTGATTAACCACATGCTCTTTATTTTCCAGCTCCATGTTAATTGCAAAACTAGATTTGAGCAGATACCCATTCCTTTTCCCCTAGTGAATCACGCCTTTCAGATAAAGATATTTGCTTATTAACTCCAAGATTCCCTTGTGTCTACAGGAACCAGTGCAGTGCTCCAATTGGTTATTTACCAAAATTTCTGCGTTTAATCTTTTGAACTTTTGTGCCTGGAAAAATCACCAGCCGTATTAATATTCCCAGCAAATGCTGCTATGAATAGGATGTGTCCGGTCTGCAGGTTACTTTTTGGATCCAATGTGGTGTGTGGCTGTGACCCGCTGCGGTCTGTCTTTCATTGCATTCTGCCACCGGACACCCACATGTTTCTAATCCAACATAGACACCCCCACACAAACACACACAAAAACCCCACACACGCTTATAGAAACACGCACATGCATGCCTTGTACTCCTACACGCACAGACAGCTTGTTATATCATCCCTAATCCCAGTTACACACTTCTTTATTCATGTACATGCTCGTGTACAGACACCACAAACTAGGGCTGAGTGATGCCATATTTTTATTTTTATTTTTATTTTTATTTTTATTTTATTTTATTATTAATTTTTTTTTTAATTGGTTTTTTTTTTTTCCTTTTTTATGACTCGTTTTTGAGTGATGCCTTATTTTATTTTATTTTATTTTATAACACCATTTTTTCCATTGCAATCTAGTGTTGATTTGATTATTTTATTTATTATAATTTTTTTTTAAATTATCATTTATTTATTTATTTTTATGACACAATTTTTCCACCACAGTCTAGGGCTGAGTGATGACATTTTATTTTATTTTATTTTATTTTATTTTATTTTACAACTTTTTTCTTCACCACAATCTAGGGCTGAGTGATGCTTTTATTTCATTTTATATTATTTTATTTTATTTTATTTTACCATTTTATCCTTCACCGCAATCTAGGGCTGAGTGATGCCTTTTATTTTATTTTACCAGAATTATTGAAATGGGAGTGGAATTTTGCTGGAATTAAGAAAGAATTTTGAATATTTTTAAATATTCAATATATCCCCCAGTTCTAATACACACACATACACACAAACAGAGAAAAGTTCATGGTGTTCTTATCTTGTTTTGTTTTTTTTCTGTGACATCTTATAATCATCTTACCATCTTTTTGGCTTTGTACACAGCACTGTTCTTTTTGGTACACCAGTTTTCTTGGCAGGAAAATAAGAAATTAAAGTAAAACTAAAATAATATGAAGACTTCTAAAAAGTAAACAAAACAAAGTTGGGTCCAAATTCTTGGGTCCAGACCTTTGGCTGTGAGAGATACAGCACTTCTGTCCTTTGAGATGATCTGTACTCACTTTCAGAAGATGCTGCAGAGCTGGCTCTGTGACTCTGGACTGGTGAGCCCTTCTTTGGCCAGTTCTCTTCATTATAGCTGCTGTCTCTATAAGCTCCATAGTCTTCCTCACTCCCAGAATCCCCTGGGGTCAGCAGTCTGCCCTCAGGCACTGCTAAGTCTCATTTTCCCCATGATACACCAATCAGCAAGATGGCTTACAAACTCTATAAGCTCCCCTGGCAGCCCCAGTGGCATCTACAAGTCTCAGGCTGAGGTCATTGAAGAATCTCAATGCTTCTCAGTGCTTTGAAGACAGTAGGTCTGTTCCTAAACCTAGTGAGCTGCCTTGCTGTCTACAGCCTACATGGGCAGCATCTCGCTAACAATTGATTACATTAGAGTTTGAGGTTAGCGTGTTGTTAAGGTAATGATGTGATACAAATACTGGATAAAATATTGCACTAGATTAGAAAACTATTTTCATTATTGGTTATTTTATTTCGGGTTTTTTTATGTATTGATGGTTATTTTATTTATTAGTCATTTTATCATTAATTAAAAATATAGTTTTAAAAATTAAAAAATATGTTTATATATGTTTTATATTTTTTAATAATTAATAAAATACTTTTATATAATTATTTTTATAATTAACATAGTTTTTTATAATTAATAAAATAAAAATATTTTACATTTATTAGGTATATTTTATAATTAATAAAAATATAAAATAATTTTTTTTTTAATACGTTTTATATTTTTATAATGTGTGTGTATATATATATATATATATATATATTATAATTAATATAGATATGTTTTTTATAATTAATAAATAAAATAATATTGTAAATATGTAAAATATATAATTTCAAAATTATTTTGCAAATTCTTTTTTTTATAATTTTATATAAATATTTTAATGTATTTTTATATTTTTTTATTTGAGTAATTTATTTTTTGTCACTATGCTTATCGCAATGTATTCTGATATTGGCTTCTCCATGAAACCTACATGCAGTGCTTGCTTAGATTTTGTCTAAAAGAAGATTCCTTATAAGACGCCTTGGGAACGAACCTTTGTGCCTTAAAATGCTGTCTTGATAGGCAGTTCACTAGTTGTTGGAACAGAGCTTTTTTTGTTCAGAAAGTTGGGTTTGCACTTTCAAAGCTGACAGTCTGATTTAGTACTGCAGTGGCTTTACGCTGACTTTTAGAGAGAACAAAGTGATAAAGAAAGTAGAGTAAATCCTATTAATCATTGTCTTTATTTCCTTTTTTCCAGAAACCTGGGGAAGTCGGGCCTGAGAGTCTCATGTCTTGGATTAGGTACGTTTACGGCCTCGTCATCAGGGCCTTTTGTGGAATAGATAAGAAAACCTGCAACCAACCATACAGCTTTTGTATTCTTTTTTTGCCGCAAGACGATTTTTTTTTTTCAAACTAAACTGGCAGCAGAAATCTGTCCTGTCCAGCCAGTGTTGTTCTGCTGTCTTGAGCTGGGCATTAAAGATTATCCATGTTATCTGCAGCTTCATCTTAAGGCTTTACTCTTTAGTGTCATTGGTGGATCACTGATAATCATTTAAAGCTTGTTTATCTTGTGAAAAGCAGTGACTGATTCTAGATCTCTTTGCAGGAACATGGGTGACGTTTGGAGGACAGATCACAGATGAGGTACAACGAGTATAAACACCGACCGATCCTGATGAAAGCTGTATATTTTCTTGCATACACTCAGCCTCATGTCTTTCCAAACTGTAAACAATATTAGTTTTATTTCCTCCTTGTTACACAATGTTGTTTATATTTTCTGAAATTGAAAAGTATCATTAAGCGCTATATTCCAAATCTTCTGAAGTCAGATTGAAATATAACTTTCAGTGAAAATCAGACCTCATTTACACTAGAAAACATTCAAACAGGACGCATCATGACAGTTTGATGCCAGAGATGGCAAATGTAATTTATCTCATGACTGCAGTGCAACATATCTGAATGATTTTAAATTAAACATCACAGAAGAAAAACATAATACTGGTTTAGAACATCATGAAAACATTTTTTTGTGTGTGAATTAACCCTTAAACAGTATAGATATGTACTATCGTATAGTAGATAATGGTCTTAAATGTACTTTTTTTCTTTTTTTTTTTTTTTTTAAGACTGTTAAAACCCTTAAATTACTCTTATACCCTAAAATTAATATCTAAATACAACACAATTTTTTTGTTTTAAATTTACTTTTCAAATATTTATTCATTTAATTTAATTTAATATTTTAGTTTAATTTAATTTAAGACTGATAAAATTCACACATACCTTAAATTACTCTTGAATAAATATTTAATTACAACAAGTATGCTTTGTTTTAAATGTCCTTTTTTATTTATTTATTTAAGACTATCAAAATCCTTATACCCCTATACTTAAATAAATATCTAAATACAACACAATTTTTGGTCCTAGATGTACTTATGCAATTATTAATGCTATTATTATTTTTAATTTAATTTAATTTAATACTTTGATTATTTATTTTTTAAAGATTGATTAAACTTTTACATATCTTAAATTACACTTATACCCTTAAATAAATATAACACTTTTTTTTTTCTCTTAAATGTACTTTTCCAATAATTTATTTTTTTAAGAGTGATGTAACCCTTACATATCTTAAATTACCATTATATCCTTAAATAAATATCTAAATACAACACAAACATTTTAAAAAAGTAAAAAGAACAAAAAAAAATAATTGTACAGAAAAATAAATATAATTACATAGCATTCTTCCATGACAGTTTATTCGTTTTTAAAAATTCATCCACTTTAATGTACTGAATTTTAAACCATGCTGTTTTAAGGAAGTGTAAAAAGCTTTATATTTTGCTTTGAAATGAACCATTTATATACTGCATTCAAAGATGTAATTCTTGTTTGCTGAAACAGTAGTTTTTCATTCCTGGTGTACACTTTAAATGTACCTGAACACATTAAAGATGACTTATAGAGTAGCACAGTGCAGAACACAGCTCTTAATAATTGAATAGACTGCAACACCTTGAATGTTGGATCCCCTCCACTCTCCCTTCCGTCCCTCTGACAGATTGCAGAGCAGCTGATGACTCTGGCGTACGAGAACGGGATCAATCTGTTCGACACGGCAGAGGTCTACGCTGCAGGAAAGTGAGTGCTCCAAAATGAACACGCAGCCCATCCCGTCAAATTACCATGTGCTGAAATATGTGCTGTTTGTCTGGAGAATTAGTTCAGTAATGTAATATTTAAAGAAGTTTACGTAACATTTGCAGCCGCTTTTTAAATTTTAAGTCGTGTTTGCTTATATTTGAGGTTGGTTTTTTAACAAACGTTCTAGAAAATGTCAGGTCTAGTTGTCAGATTTACAAGTTCTCTTTTTAAGCATAAACTTTCCTCAAGTTCTTTAAAACTAGGGGTCATTTCAAAAGGTGAATGAACATTTGTGTGGCAGCTGACCCAGGGCATTGTTGAAAACGGCGTTCCTCGTTTGTGTCCTGTGTGGGAGTTTGTGTTGATCTTGTCATAAAGACTCAGCACAAACCCACTAATGTTGTTCTTGGGATCAGGGAGGGACTTTAAACTGTCATGTGCATTTATTTATATGGCGGATATATCAGTATTTCTGCTAGTTGGATCTTGAAACCATATCATCTCTTGCTGTTTTATACAAGCGAGATTCATCAGCTGTGAACAAGATGAAGCGCAGTAATCAGTAGGATTATCCTGCTTTGACAATGAATACGATTACACAGCCTAAACCGGCGACGCAGAGAATTATTAATATTCAAATATTATAAAATAATATTAAAATGAAAAAGATTTTAAAGAGATGTAGTTACCCAAAAATATGATTATAAAATGCCTAAATCTTCACTTAACTGTTTTTATTTTTTATTATTATTATTATTATTTTTATTTTATTTATTTTTTTGGTAAGAGTTTAAACTCAAAAATACTCAAAACTTGCAATCTCAGTCTCTTTTTTGGAAGTTAAAATACTTTTTCTTAAAATTGGAGCATAAATATAATTCAGAGGTTATTTCAAAAATAATTCAAAAGTCTTCGATCGTAAGATTTTATTTTAAAATGTTTTCAAAACAGTTCTCTTCTGCTTACCAGTGCTGTATTTACTTGATCCAAAAAACAGCAAAAACAATAATATTGTTGTGAAATATTTATGTTTGATCTAAAGCCTATTTTTTGAGCTTTTTGTTTTACAAAAAGCTTATCAGTTTAAAAAAAAAAATATATATATATATCTATATATATATATATATATATATATGTGTATATATATATATATATATATATATATATATATATGTGTATATATATATAATTTATTTTAAAATAAACATAAGTAATGTTATATGTTAAATTAAATATTATTAATATTTATGTGACACTTAAATGTTTTTAAAAGAAGTCTCTTCTGCTCACCAGGGCTTCATTTAAGATTTCTTTTAAAAACATTTAAAATCATATGATATAAATATTTTATATATGTAATTTTATAATATAATATGTCATGTGTTTGTAAATAAACAAATAATATTATATGTTATATTATATATTTATTAAATATTATTAATATTTAAATTTATGTGAATTACATGAATATTAATATGATTTTTTTAAAATGTTTTTAGAAGTCTCTTCTGCTCACCAAGGCTGAATTTATTTGAGACTTTGTTTAAAAAACATTTAAAAATCATATAATATAAATATTGTATACATGTCATTTTGTATGATATTTGATCCAAAGTAAAACAGCAAAAACAGTACAATTTTGAAATATTTTTACTGTTTAAAATAACTGTTTTATATTTGAATATGTTTTGAAATGTAATGAATTCCTGTGATCAAAGCTACATTTTCAGCATCATTACTCCAGTCTTCACTGTCAAGAAATTATAGAAATGAATAGTTTTATTTATCAAGGATGCTTTAAATTGATAAATTGATAAAAATGATGATAAATGACATTTATAACATTTATAAAAGATTTCTATTTCAGATAAATGCTGCTCTTCTGAACTTTCTATTCAAAGAAACCTGAAAAAATTATACTCTGCTGTTTTCAACATAATAATAATAATAATAAAGTTTTTTGAACAGCAAATCAGAATATTAGAATTTCTGAAGGAACATGTGACTGAAGTAATGATGCAAAAAAATAATCACATTTCAATTACAATAAATTACTTTTCAAATAGAAAACAGTTAAATATTTCAAAATTGTATTGTTTTTGCTGTACTTTGGATCAAAAATGCAGGCTTGGTGAGCAGAAGAGACTTCTTTAAAAATCTTATTGTTTCAAAACCTTTGACTGGTTGTGTGTGTGTGTGTGTGTGTGTGTGTGAGTTTTGTCTGTGCTCTCAAAGAATAACTCATTTGACGCTTAACCAGTGTTAATTTTAGACTGTTGCTGAGATATATTTCCAATTTGAGAGATTTGTATCCTGACAGTAACGGATCTGTAGATCGGTGAGTTAATTTCAGATGTGATTCCCCACAGTGCTGAGAATCCACATTAGAGTACATTTTCCTTCCTCCCAGCAAGGAAAGTTGCCTGACACATGATGTTTCATAAATAAACTGTGCAAATTAGGTGAGGATAGCGGTTGGTAATGTGCTCCGTCATTAGCTGAGCGCTGGGCGTGGGCATCACTGAACGTCGGCGGTGCTGATGGGGTGAGAGGAGTGGGAAGACATGAGAGTGGGAACGTCTGTTTTATTTATCCGATTGGAATAAACACAGCATGTACCATACAGCTGTGGTCAATGCGGTGCGTTAAACCCACGGGCCGTGACGGGACAAACACCCCTGTGTACATATAGCGCCAAAGCGCATACATCCAACAAATACACACACATGTGCTGGCACACACGCGTGTTTCTGGCCTGACGTGTGTGCACACATCAGCTTTTGTCACCCCTCTCTCTGTCTTTGTCTCTGTCACACATAAGCAAACAAAAACACAGGCTGAGCCGCCCCCTCACGCGTCTGTGTCCGTCTCCGTTAAACACGCTAACATAAGCATGCTAGCATGCATATTCAGATATCCTCATGAAGATGAGCTGCCGTCTTAGGGAACCTCCTTTGAAGTTGGGACTTTTTAAGGAAGTGCAGCGAAATTTAATGTGGATTAATGAACCGTTCTCCATAGCTAATGACCACTAAATCAAAGCACAACCGCTGCCGTTCATGTAAAGCCAGGATCAGTTCACATCAAATCAATCAAGATTAAAGATGCTCATCCATCTTTTTAAAAGATTTATTTATTTTTTCGGATTTTAGTACACAACTCTCTGGAATACTTTATTCTGATTGCTTGAAGAAATCTTTCACAGTAATACAAATTACTTTCACCGTATTTTGGATCAAATAAATGCAGCCTTGGTGAGCAGAAGAGACTTATTTTAAAAGCATTTTCTTATAATAATATAATTAATATAAATATTTATTTTATAATATTAATGTAATATTATATATAATATATAATGTGTTTTTAATTGAAAGAAATATATTTATTGTAAAACTATCATAAATAATGTTACTATATATTTATTAAATTTTTTGAATATTTATATTTATGTGAATTATATTAATATTTATGATTTTTAAATGTTTTTAAAAGAAATTATATTATATATAATATGGTTTGTATTAAAAAATGTACAATTATTTTATTTCTTGTTTATTTTTATATCTTGTTTTTCTATATATTATAAATAATGTGTGTGTGTTTTTTTTTTTTGAATACTTTATTCTGAATGCTCAGTTGTAGCTTTCTGTGACCATAATATTTTAATTATAAAATATTTTTATAATAAATGTAATTAAAAAAATGTATAATTGCTTTTTTGTGGGCTAATAATTTTATTTATTTATTCATTAATTCACTGTGCATATTATTATTTACAGTGAGCAGGTGTGCTTTATCTTGGGGATTTGTTGTTGTTGTTTTTTTTATTATAATAACCAGCTGACTTTATATTATTCCTTGTGTGCACATATATATGCACAATTTTATAATATGTAATTTTATGTTGTAATTTTAATATGTAATAGTATAATTTTATTTTATTTTTATTGATTTATTTTTGTTATATGACTATTTAGCTTTAATTTATTTTATTACTTTTTATTCATGTTTGGTTTTAGTAATTTTAGTGTTTCAAATAAGCACTATTTTGTATAATGTTGCCAATTTCTAAACCTTAAAAATTTCAATATAATATTTAGATATTGTATAATTATATAATGTTTTTATAATATTGTATATAATATGCAATTTGTTTTGTATTTAAAAATGTAGATTTCTTGCAAAAAAAAAATTATATATATATATATATATATATATATCATTAATATTTATATTATTATAACTTTTTAATGTTTTTAAAAGACATCTCTTCTGCTCACCAAGGCTGCATTAATTTGAGACTTCATATAATAATATAAATATAAATATTTTATATATGTAATTTTATAAGTTTACATTTTTTTTTCATCTAATATTTATATTTGACATTGTTTCAGCTTCATTTAAAATGCCATTACCTATGAGATTCAAACCCATTTTCTGTGCATCATAAAACAATACACTGCTGGTTTCCATTTAATGAGAATGTATGGGGACAGATATTGTTAAACTTTCAAAATAAATTTGCTTGTTTTTGGAGCATGACAGAGTCTTGCTTGATTTAGTTAAACTAAATGGAAAAGAGCAGCGCTGAAGTGGAACGAAATCACGGGTTTGGAGCAAAAAAAAGGTGATTTACCTTTTAGGGTCTCATAGTCCTTCAACATTCTCTGTCTTCCCAAACATGCCTCAACAGAAAGAAAAAACAAGATTGCAGAAGGATTTTTAGAGTAATTAATAGTAAAGCAGTGGGTGGGATTTGTAGCATCTGGGAGCATTGACTAAATTACAGCACAGCGGTTCATTGAATTGACTAGTGTGCGGCCTAAGGGAGAATCTCACTCACCGGGACAATCACAGCCCGAACTCTATCCTCATCGGGCCCAATTAGCACCCTTAGCGCCACTAATGCCTGCCAGAGAGCCTTTTAGTCTCCAGGCTGTTACTGACGCTCCTCCTCATCTGCGTATGAAAAGGATGCACATTTTTCAGTTAAATATGCTTTTAGCACCCAGTTTGTGTTAATTACTCATTCACATACCTTATCCCTTTAAGACAACACACTGCATGGGGCTATAACTGTATATATTTGACTAGTGGAAAGAAAACATCCAAAATATGCTATTAGGTGTTTGTTTTATTGCACTTTATCAGTCACAGTTGTCTGTTTCCTACATTGCAAAGCAACCGGAAGTAACCGAGCACCCAGAAATTGTATAAAGCCAGCCACACTTGATGTTTTTAGGAAACTCTTTCCATTTGTTTTGTGATATGGTTCAGGTGGTCCATGAATAATCTATGAATGTGCCGTCTGAGGTTCACCCAGAGCGTCGTAACATTTTTCCAATAATTTGTCTGTCTACACTGAATGACATGACCTTGATTGTCAAAGCCAAATGAGATGTATACTACTGCTTGCATAAGAAATTTGGACCAATAAGATTTTTTACAGTGGGCGGGGCTACACAGGCAGTCACCAATGAGAAGCCATGACATTGACAAATGTGTTTATTGCTTGTTGACTGATTAGGAAACCCCTGGAATAGGCAAATAATGTTGCGTTTTTGATTGAGTGTGCTTTTAAATTTACATGCATCATATTGCTGTCTTGAAAGAGGTGATTTACTGAACTTTAAAATGTCCCTTCAGCAGCCTGTTTTTTTTTTTTTTTGGTCATATGTCAATAAAATGACGGATTAGTCCGATAACCATCTGGTTTTCTGTTGCAGGGCGGAGATGGTGCTGGGCAACATCATAAAGAAAAAAGGATGGAGGTATGTTCATTAACAGCATTCAGCTTTTCATTTCCTTCGGCCGTCTCTTATCTTGTGCCGATAACTCGGCCCAGTGCCTCGGAGATTGTGCCACCGCAACCCCAGACAGACAGGAATATAAATTATTAAAGCCTGGCTCGCCCTGTAGATGTCCCATCTAGATATTGAATTATGAAACATGGGTGTGTTTGTTGTGCATCTGATGTCCTGATATATGTGGGTGTAATGTAACACGAGCTAAAGGAAGCGCATGGTTAATAAAAAAAAAAAGCCCTTTTGTTAAGATGTTTTAATCTAAAGCAGGGTGGGCTCTCACTGTTTCTGCATAATGAGATGAAGAGTAACCAAGCTCTCTGCAGGAAAGGATCTTCACATTTATGTGTGTGTGTGAGTGATATCGTGCTGCTTAGTCATCCTGCTAGTCAGTGTGCATCAATATCAGGGCACACAAACACCCCTCACCTCTGCAGAGACGTAGCTTATTTCTGTCCTCTGTGACTGTGTGTGAGCTTACTTATAGTTTGTGAGAGGAAGTGAGCTAAATCTGACAGAACATCCCTCTGAGGAAGGATATTCTTAATATGTTGTGTATATACATGTTTTTTAATATACAATATATAATACATACAGTGCTGAGTAGATTACTTACAAATTGTAGTACTTTTGACCTAACTCATTTATCGCATAGACTTAAGATTCATAGATTCATAGAATAAGATTATTGTGAAAAATGTTCCATTCTTTATCAACATCATGAAATGCATTACACATTGCATTGCAGCAGGGTTTCCCATGCAAGTATTAAGTTAATTTAGAAAAGACAATTTAAAAAGAAAATACAGTATGTACAGTATATAAATGCAATCTGGATTATGTAATCAGATTCCAAAAATGAAGTACTTGTAATTTGATTACATTTTAAAATACTTTTAAAAGACTACAGTTACTTTTTTATGGTTACATATTATTTACACAATAGCAATACATTATTCATTAATTTATATTATGTATATACAGTATGTAAATGAAGAGTTCAGATGCAAAAGCCTCCAAATCCATCTGACATTTTTCTTAAAAATAAGCATTTTTATCAGGCTCCTATGAATAGGTTTCAATGTAAGTACTGGCAGATTCCAGAAATTAAGTACTTGTAATTAGATTACATTACATTTTAAAATACTCGGAATCTGAATAGAGTTACTTTTTTGTGGATTACATGATTACATATTATTTACACATTAGCATTAAATTATTCATAATTTATTGATTCTTCCCAATTCCTCTTTTTCATCTTTTAAATGTTCCTTTCTAAAATAGCCTACTGCTTATATACATTCAGAAAGTCTTTCAGTTTTGTGGACATTCACAAATAGACTTGTCATTAGTCAGGAGACCACACAAAATTTGACCACTGATTTACAAAAATCATTTCAGCGTTGCATCAACTACTGTTGAACACACTGATGTTTTTATCACTCTGTAGGTTAACCATGTATTTCTATGTCTTTGGAAGGCTTTTGCCTTTCAAATACATTAAAATGCACAAATTCACTAACTTTTTTTTCTCATCTGATCCTCTTTCACCTAATATATTTACTTGAAGTACCACTGAGATTTTAAAATAAATATTTTAATAAGTAAGCATCACATTTGCATGTTAATTGGTTCTCTGATGTTGGTTATGGTCACATGACATGCAGATAAACAAATAAAATATTTTATTTTTTTTAGCAATTGTTTTAAATAGTTTTTTAAATTATTTATTTTAATTTAACATTGTTTGTAATTTAATTAATTATTACACTTTAATTAAACTCATAAACCCCCTGCAATTCCTTAACAAACACCGGTTTGAGAAACCTTTACATAATATAAAGTTTAATGCACTGTTGTTAATAATAATGAACAGAATAGTTTTTCTCACTTTTTGTATTTTCATATCAATATGGTATAAGATTATCCTGTTTAAAT
Source organism: Labeo catla (assembly GCA_012976165.1). Classification (NCBI taxonomy): domain Eukaryota; kingdom Metazoa; phylum Chordata; class Actinopteri; order Cypriniformes; family Cyprinidae; genus Labeo; species Labeo catla. Next base: position 225,666 of record VONZ01000992.1, read on the forward strand.
CAATGTGATAAATGAGTTAGGTCAAAAGTAATCTAAATGTAGTCTGATTATATGACCTAAAATGTGTAATGTAATGGATTACGTTACTAACTATAATTTTGAATAAATAAGATTTTCATTGATGTATGGTTTTTTGGGATAGGGCAATGATTGGATGAGATGCAACTATTTAAAAAAATCAGGAACCTGAGGGTGCAAAAAAATATATATATTGAGAAAATCGCCTTTAAAGTTGTCCAAATGAAGTTCTTAGCAATGCGTATTACTTATAAAAATTAAGCTTTGATATATTTAGGGTAGGAAATTTACAAAGTATCTTCATGGAACATGATCTTTACTTAATATCCTAAAGATTTTTGGCATAAAAGAAAAATGGATCATTTTGACCCATACAGTGTGTTTTTGGCTATTGCTACAAATATACCCGTGCTACTTAAGACTGGTTTTGTGGTCCAGGGTCGCATATATGCGTACATATGTGTGTACATGTTTATGTATGTATTTATGTATGTAAAAAAAAATGCACGAATATAACACATATAATCATGAAGCTTTACATGAACCAATGTCTATGTCCTCATTTAGACAGCTAAATAATCGCCTATGTGTATGTGTTCATGCATTTCCTTTGAAATTAAAATGGTTACCGCAAGCTATTATTCTGTTGTAATTATTTGCAACTTCTTAATTACTTTTTAAAAGCCTTTCAGAAAGTGTGACCTAATTAAATTTTCTTCCTTTTTTTTTTGCAGACGCTCCAGTTTAGTCATTACAACCAAAATATTTTGGGGTGGAAAGTATGTATATTTAATATTTATTATAAAATGAATCATGGTGTGATGCACATAATACTTCTGAAGCTTTATTGGTCAAGAGCTACAAGTTTCACTTATGAGTTCATATTAAATGGGTAATAAAGCTATTGCTTTTTAGTTCTTTGAGATGGTGTAATATTTTGAATTGAGTTAAATATTATAGCCTCAGTTCTAATATTAAACCAAGTGATGTCTTTTCTGTATATTTAGCTGAAGTTAGCATCAATGATAATTGCATAACAGTACATATCCTGCATTTTCTAGAGCAGAGACTGAGAGAGGACTGTCAAGAAAACACATTATAGAAGGTGTGTAGACCTAAAAACATACGCATTATAGAGCAAACTGGTTTAATTGTGCTCTACATTGATTTGTGTTACTCTTCTGTAGGTTTAAAGGCATCATTGGAGAGATTGCAGTTAGAATATGTGGACGTGGTGTTTGCAAACAGACCAGACCCCAACACACCCATGGAAGGTACATCTCAATCTCACTTCGTTTGCACTTAAAGTATTGAACTTTAATCCCAGGCAGTTTGTGCTCCACATGTAGTTGATTCCTCAAATCATGTGTAAGCAAGAACATCTTTTCAATTTACCCAGCTGGCCTTTTGTAAGTCGCCAACCTGAATTAAATCTCAACCAGTGTTTCAGGTGAAAGGGTGGCTGCTCTTTAAAAAACAAGGCAGATGTTATTTGATCTAGTTTTATTAGCCTAGCTGCCCTTTAGAAAGTTCACACAGTTCAGTGGTTGAAACACAAACAGCTCGGGGGTCTGCTGTTCTTATCATTAAACAGCTCGGCACTTTCTCTCTCGCTTTTTTTTTTATAGTAAATGTCTCTCTAGCTCATATGACATGGCTGGTGCTGGTTATTGAGAATGGATCTTTCCCAGCCCTCATTTGAAGCATTGTTTTCCTCCAGCCGAGATGCATATTGACCTGAAGCAGGAGTTGTTTAGTTTGTCTTACATATATTGATTCAATTTCTCCAGCTCAATCTAGAAGCGATTTGTCATTTAAACTCCCCTCCCTTGCATTAATCGAGCTTGGTTTCTCTTGCTTTTTAATATTTCACACGTTCACCTATGCTGACACGTTCTAATGGCATCGTGACATGATGTATGGTGTGGTAAATCTCTGAAAATCTGCGCTCTGATTGGCAGAGACGGTGCGGGCGATGACCCATGTGATCAATCAGGGAATGGCGATGTACTGGGGAACGTCACGCTGGAGTCCGATGGAAATCATGGTGAGTCACAGTCTCTTAAACTTTTAGATGTTCGCACCCCTGTAATCAGCATCAGCACCGGCTGCTTTTGTTTCTTGAAGAGCCCTTCAGGAAGTCTTGATGAATCTAAAGATGCTTGTTTAAATAGGTGCTGTCAGTGAGACAGTCTAACCTTAAATACTGGGCGGATCGGAGACCTAAAACGGCAGCGCACTGAGTCAGACGAACCGTTTTCACAGTGACAGAATGTTAAAAGACGATCTGTTGTTTGCGTTCAGTGACGCCTCGTAAGTCACAACTCATTTGTCTAGTTAGGCGTAACATGTTCTGCACAATTCGGTTTTCTGTCCCAAAGCCATGTAATTGGTCCTTTGCAGGGGTTGCGTTAAACAAAAATGTTACGCCATTTACGGAATTTTCCAAGCATTAATGGATAATTGGAAAAGCGTTCTTTTGTTTTGACATAAAACGGCGTCTAATCTGTTACATTTCTGTACTATAGAATCATTTCCTCAGAAGTGGCTGTTAATAGAGATTATGAGCAAAGAAAAGTTTTGTTTATTAAACCAGATGACCTGATCGCAAGACTGCAGTGAATGTTTTTTCATATTGTGCAAGCAGAAAAAATAAAAGTTTTGAATAGTTTCATTGTTGGAATCAATTATTACAGATGCAGTGATTTAAATTAGACTTTTCAAAAGCAAATGTATTTGTTACAGAAATAATTAATAGCAATTATCCGTACATAATTTCTGACATCATGTATGATGAATAATTTTTTTCAGTTTAGTCTATTTGTCAAGTCCAGGTATTTACACACTAAAACTTAAAAATTATAGTGACTTTAGATTCAAAGACCTGGCTCATACAGGTTATTTGTTTGAAAAAGATTGAAAGACCTTGTTCATAAGAGTCATTTGCTTGTGAATCAGATTCAGAAACCTTGTTCATAAGCATCATCTGTTTGTAAAACAGATTCAGAGACCTCATTTACAAATCATTTGTTCATAAAACAGATTCAAAGACCTGGCTCATACAAGTCATTTGTTTGTGAGTCAAATTCAAAGAGCTTGTTCGTAAGAGTCATTTGTTCATGAAACAGATTCAAAGACCTCATTCATAAAAGTCATTTTTTTCATAAAACAAATTCAGAGACCTGTCTCATAAGAATCATTAGTTTGTAAAAGATTCAAAGACCTTGTTTATAATAGTCTTTGGTTCGTAAAACGGATTCAAATAATTTGTTCATAAAAGTCATTTGTTTGTGAATCAGATTCAAAGACCTTGTTTGTAAGAGTCATTTGTTCATACAACAGATTCATAGACTTGCATGCTTATTAGAGTAATTTGTTAATAAAACGGATTCAGAGACCTGGTTTATAAGAGTCTTTTGTTCATAAAACAGATTCAAATACCTTGTTTATAAGAGTCTTTTGTTCGTAAAACTGATTCAAAGACATGGCTCATAAGAGTCATTTATTCATAAAACAGATTGAAATACCTTGTTCATAAAAGTAATTGTTTGTGAATTAGATTTAAAGACCTTGTTCATAAGAGTCATTTGTTTCTAAAAAAAAAAAGATTCAAAGACCTTTTTCATAAGAGTCATTTGTTCATACAACAGATTCAAAGACCTGGCTTATAAGAGTCGTTTGCGTTAAAGCAGTGTTATTTTAGTATCACTGATATACTGTTAAATGTTTGTGTGTGTGTGTGTGTGTGTGTTTTTATTATGATGATGATATTGTTTTTTATTTTTGTAAATGTCTGCATGTATATATTAGTAATTTTAATTTTAGGTCTTTTAGTACAGTGTATATAATGTTAAATTAAATGAAAATGTTTTGGTATTATCTTAAAGATTTTTTTCCCTCCACCGCTACATGAATTTCAGACTAAAAACGTCCAGTTTATGTTTCACATTTCAGTTTCAGTAAATGATCTGGGTGGAACGAGGAGGGATTGTTGCGTTTTGTCACACATTTCATTACAAAAGAGCATGTGAAATCCAGTTTTCCATGATTTGACCTTTTAAGTTCACTTTTGGATCAAGTGGCACTGCATTCATCCATAACACTAACCTTATCATTTTGCACGTGTTTAATAGGAAGCGTATTCTGTGGCCCGACAGTTCAACCAGATCCCACCGATCTGCGAGCAGTCGGAATACCACATGTTCCAGAGGGAGAAAGTAGAGGTGCAGCTTCCTGAGCTCTTCCATAAGATCGGTGAGTGTGGCTGCTGTCGGCCAAGCCTGCGGAAACAACAAACAGATGTGTCTTTTTAACCGTTTTTGACCTGTGTTCTCAGGTGTGGGTGCGATGACATGGTCCCCGCTGGCCTGTGGGATAATCTCAGGGAAATACGACAGCGGGGTGCCGCCATACTCTCGCGCCTCACTGAAGGTACTCCATATCCCATGAGTCTCTCTGTCTCCTCCTCTTCCTGGTCCTTTGGAAACATTAGTGGCCTCATATGTGACTCCTCTGTGTTTGGTGTTCTAATGTGAATGTGTTCCATGTCTTCCAGGTTCTATAGTTGGTGTTTTCCTGTAGATGTGTTTGTTGTTGATGGCATGAATCCACACGCCTGATCTTCAACATATATTTCTTTATGTGATTGAGTTTCTATGGTAACTCTGAGGAGGATTGGCACTTGTTTTATCAGTGTTTCCATCTCTTTCAAGCACACTAAACCACACACACAAGTGCACACTAAAAGCACCCGTATCCCGAGCTGTATGTTGGCGTAGTGGCATGTTTTTTTGGCTCATTGGTGTTTTTGTGACCCATCATCTTCCTCCTGTAGTCTTGTGTCACACTGTTAATCGTTCCTGATTTCTTGTTACCTCTGTGTAACGTACATGTGGATTGACACTTGACTATAACAGAACCGTGCTGGTGGTCTGAACAGTGATGGGTCCGCTGGATTCGGAGACCCATGAGTGTTTAGATCACTAGACCACACTGGTCCTTTTCCACTGTTGATATAATATTTACTAATGATGGACCTGAAGCTGGATTATTTATCCTGGTCTAGCACACACACAAACGTGCTTTTGCTAGTTAGTACAAATGATAGTTTTAACTTTAAAGTCAACATGAAGTCAAAATGAAGCCAAGCAAACTATTGGTAGTCAAATAGCTATTCGGTCTGTTTCAGTGTTATTTTAGTAGTATTTGTATAGTATTATGGTTTTTATAAATATTTTAAATGGGCATTTATTTATTTAGGTTTTATTATATTTTTGGTTTTAATTTTAATTTATTTAATTTTATTTATTAATTTATTATATTTTAACTTGTTTTTTTATTAGTAGTATTGTTGTTGTTGTTATTGTTATACTTAATTTTAATTAAAGTTTTAGAAATTTAAATTGAGTTTGTAATTTTTATTAGTTTTATTTCTTTTTATTTTAATTAATTATTATTTCAATTTTTAAGTTTGTAATTTAACATTTCTATTTTTTCTCAAACATTTTTCTTTTGTTTTAAGTTTTGCTCTAATATTTATCTCTTTTTATTTTACTTTGTTATTATTTCAATTTTACTTTTAATAATTTAAGTAATTCAACCTAAATATATTTATTAGATTTAGCATTTTTGCTTTTAGTTTTTGCTCTAATATTTATAATTTATTACAGCTTTATTTCAATTTAAAAATAACACTTAATTTTTGTTTTTATTTATGTTTAATTATATTTTCAGTTTTAATTTTAAAGTTTTTGATCATGTGCTTTTGTCGCTTTTGTTAGTTTTTGTTTTTTATAAACTTATTTATTTCAGTTAAGTTTCTAATTTAGCATTTCAATTTTTTTCTCAAACGTTTTTCTTATGTTTTAATGTTTTTTTGCTGTAATATTTATATTTTATTATAGCTTTATTTAAATTTAAAAATTGGTAAGACTGAATATTTGTTTATTTATGTTTTATTAAATTTTCAGTTTTAATTTTAATTTTAGGGATTTTTGATTACGTGCTTTTATTGTTTGTTTTTTACATATGTATTTCTTTTCTTTTTATTTTATTCAACATTTTTTTTTTTTCATTATTATTTCAATTTTACTTTTAGTAATTTAAGTAATTCAACCTAAACTTGCTTATTTCTGTTCCATTTCATTTTCATTTTCAAGTTTCATTTCAGATTTTTTTTCTCAAACATTTTTTAAGTTTTAATTTTTGCTGTAATATTTGTATTTTATTACAGCATTATTTACATTTTTTTATATTTAATAAAAAAAAATTGTTATTGTTAACTAAAAATAAATCTATTTTAGCCTGCTATAGATAATGCAGCCTTTCCAAAATATTGCCATTTAACAACATAATTTAATTCTGGTTAATGCTAATTCAATATAGATATAGCAATATCAAATTTTGAAAAGGAATGATACCATTGGGATACATGTAAATGCTATTAATTAAATTATGAATATTCATTCATATGTTTAATATGCATATTAAATTCACTCATTTCACTTGGAAATATGCCACATTACCAAATTCAATGAGTTGCAAATGTTTCATGTTGACTTTAAAGTGATATTAGATGTGTAATTTTTAGCTAATTAACTGAATCAAAGTCAAAAACTGTAAATATATACCTTGAAATTATTTATGCTGCATTTATATCAAAAACACATTTCTCAGAAGTCATTTCAATCTGATCATGTTTGTGAGTGTGTACAAGGTCTCTTTACCCCCGAAAGTTCTCCGAGCGAGTTCATCTCTGCTCACGTGAGCTTTTGGGCGGACAGAGTCACGTGTTTAAAAACAGGCCCTCGCCCACACAGGTGCTGCTGGGTGTTACGCGTCCGAGAGCGTGTGTGTGTGTGATTGTCGTGTGTGTGTGTGCACCGCTGTAGGCGTGGGCCCCTGTTTTTGAGCAGGTGTGCTGTGTTGTTAACAGGGCTACCAGTGGTTGAAGGACAAGATCTTGAGCGAGGAGGGCCGACGCCAGCAGGCGAAGCTGAAAGAGCTGCAGGCAATCGCTGAGCGGCTGGGCTGCACGCTGCCACAGCTAGCCATCGGTACGCCTAACCCAAAGACACACTGCCGCTCTCTCTCTTTCTGTCTGTCTGTCCGTCCGTCCTGTGCCTCGCTCATCCTCTCCCCCTCTCATCCTCCCCTTCCTCAGACCACCGGAGCGGAAGCGTCTGTCCGTCTGCGGATGGCTTCACCAAACAAATGCGATTAGTTTGTGGCTGTTAATGGACGAGCATCATATTCTTGCTTAAGTGTAGTGATACGTACAGATCGATTTTGTGTAGTGTTTTATGATGTTCAGTGTGGTATCTGAGATGGGAAGTCTTGTGTAAAGCTTCACAGAGAGAATGGAGTGTAACGTTTCAAAGAAATATGTGCTGCGCTTTTATAAGGACTGCGACGCTTTGATTTAAGTACATCCTCTCAAAGTACAGTAATCTAATCTTTAGAGCTCAGAGCTCGTGATCACGGTCTGCTGCACGTCGTAATAGTCCAGTTAAAGGCAAAACCATCAGATTCAGCACTCAAAGTGTGTGTGTGTGTGTGCGTGCTAGGGGACTAGGGGAGGGCGGTGCACCAAAATCTTATCACAGCACTTTTATATCACTGGAACGGTGTGTAACACAATATATAATTTATTTAAAATGAAAATTAAAGAAAAACATAATTTATGTATCGTATAACTGTGGTAAAAAATATTATGGGACAATCCTGTCAGTTCAGTGATTTAAATACTTAAGTAAATACTTAAGTCCTTTTTTGTTAGTAATTATTTTATCAAAAATTATTTATAACAAATAATTTTTTTGTATTAATTATTTGTTTTAGAATTTTTATCAGTAATTATTTTACGAAAATAAATATTTATAACTAATAATGTGAAAAAATTATTATTATTATTATTAATAATAATAATAATAATAATAATATTTTTTTATCAAAATAATTTACAACAAATAATCCAACAAATAATTCTTTTTTTTTTATTCATTTTTTATTTTGTTTTTGTTAGTATCAAAATCCTTTATAACAAATAATCCAAAAAGTAACAAATAATTTTTCAGTAATTAAAAAAGTAATTATTTTATTAGTTATTTAAAAAAATGTTTATTTGTTTTAGAATGTTTTATTAGTAATTTTATAAAAAATAAATATTTATAACGAATAATGTGGAAAATTTCTTCTTATTTTTTATGATTTGTATTTTTTATTTTTTTCATTTTGTATTTTATCAAAATGATTTACAAAAAAGTAATTCTTATTTTTTTATATTTTGTTTTTTATTTTGTTTTTGTTAGTAATCATCATAATCCTTTGTAACAAATAATCAAAAAATAACAAATAGTAATTATTTTATCAAAATAAATATTCATAATGAATAATGTGGAAAAGTTGTTCTTTATAATTAAAGTCATCATTTTCATTAATTATTTTTCTTTATTTTAATTAGTAATTTTATCAGTTTATTTAGAAGAAATAATTATTATTTTTTAATAATTACAAATAATAATAATTATCTATTTTAGTATTTTTATTAGTAATTATTATATCAAAATAAATATAACAAATAATGTGGAAAAAGTCATTCTTTCTTATTACAATTTTATTTGTTTAATTTTATTATTTTATCAAAATAATTATTTACAACAAATAATACAAAAAACGAATTTTTAGATTAGATTCATTTCTTATTTTATTTTTTGTTGGTAATTATCAAAATCCTTTATAACAAATAATATTATTTTAATTTTTTATTTTTTATTTTTTATAAATATTTTTTTTTAAATATTGTTTTTATTTGTTTATTAGATATTTTATTAAAACGAATATTTATAACATTGTAAAAAGAAAAAAATCTTACATCACACATTATGAAGTAGAATCATCCTTTAAAAGCTCATTCTTCTTCATTTTCGCTTGTTTTGGTCACATATTTTTGCATTACTTCATGTTTCTTCATCGCTGTCAACTTGAAGCAGTCCTGCTCAATCGTAGCTGCACAAATATATCCACCACAGTATAAATGGTACAGCAAACACATTACTATCATCATGCAATCTATACCGTCGTCATACCACCCACCCTGGTCGATACCCTTCCGAACTCAGACGCATAAAGTTTCAGGAAGTCCCTCATCTTCCCAACCTCACAAAACTCATAAATTGGCACTGTGTAGGTGACGGCACACCCTCTGTGATTCATCGACTGCGGGACGCCAGGGAATAAAAATCTTGACAGGACCTCAATCCCCAAAGCGGCGGCCGATAGAATCACGTCCACTTTCCTCACCTGTCCTGTAATGCAGTCGTACATTACATTTCACACCTCATTACCGGGTTGCCAGCCCCTCCCAGACTGCGCGGATCCCTCTTCCCCCGCACGAGCGCGGCCAATCGATTCACAGCCATTGCTGCTCGTTTACACCACCGACAGTGTATTTAAAAATAGTGCTGTGGGTCATATCGCCTCTGAGGGTTAATGAACTGCACACGGATGTAAATGGGCAGATGATTTTAAGGGGTGACATCAGAGTGTGTTATTGACAGTGTTGGGGAGGCTGTTTTACACTGTGAATTACAATTAGCAATCTAAAGTAGATAAACTACAGTGAAGCTTGTCTTTCGATAAAGTTGTTACAATACATTACTAACAGAAGTAGCCAACTACATTGAGAAATAATTAAAGAAAAGGATTTTTACTACTTTTACTGCTGTAGAAAAAAAATATTAGTATGGGGGAAAAATGTTTAGCACAAAAACATGAGCATCTCAAATAAGACGATAACATAACATTTCAAATTTCTCGGTGGCCATGCAAACATACCTAGATAGATAGATATTGTTTTTATATTAATATGTTATTTTTATTTATTATATTTTATTAGTATTTGTTATTTGTTTATTTTATTTTTATTAGGCATTTTATCAAAATAGTTATTTGTAACAAATCATCACAAATATTTTATTATTATTATTTTATTCATATTTTATTTTTTATTAGTTATTATTGTATCAAAGTAAGAAATATACCACTAGATAGATGGATAGATATTATTTTTATGTTTATATGATATTTTTATTTATTATATTTTATTAATATATTTTATTTGTATTAGTCATTTTATGAAAATAGTTATTCATAACAAATAATCAAAACATATTTTATTATTATTATTATTATTATTATTATTGTTGTTGTATTCATATTTTTTGTATTACTAGTTTATCAAAATAGTTATTTAGAACATATATGCCACTATAGCTATTATTTTTATATTATTTATGTGTATATGTATTTATATGTATTTTATTTTTTTATATATTTTGTTTATTTTTGTCATTTATTTTATATATAGTTTATTTATTATTTCTTTTTTGTGTCATTTTATCAAAACAGTTATTCATAACAAATATTCGATTTTTTTTTTATTTTATTCATATTTTGTATTAGTTATTTTATCAAAATAGTTATTTATAACATAAACCATGATAGATAGATAGCTTAGATTTTTTTTTTTATTATTATTATTATTATTATTATTATTTTTAAATATTTGTATTTTATTTTGTATTAGTTATTATTTTATCAGAATAGTTATTTATATTATTATATTATTTATTTAGATAATATATTATTTATATTTTTCAGCAGAGATTTGTATGGGCAGTAATATATGTAATAATGATCATACATTTTATATATTTTATCATTTTAACATTTCATATATATAAAAAATGTATTAAAAATTTAGATTACACTATTGAAATTGAGATACTTTTATAGTTTTCAATAAAATTTTTCCATTTCGTTCATAATTTTTTATAAGTTTTCATTTTAATTTAAATTGTAATGTAATGTTTTGTCAGGTTATACCACTAAAAACATACTAGATTAGTAGGTAAAAAAAAAAAACTAGAAAAAATAGTAAAATCACTGTTTATTTAGTTACTCCCCAACATGATTGTATTCCATATGCACTACCATTGTGTGTGTGTGTGTGTGTGTGTGTGTGTTCAGACAAAGCAATCTGTTAGGGCTAAAGTCCTGAAATCCATTAAAATCCACTCTAGATTTACCCAGAACATCAGAGCTCAATGTTTCATATCATTTGCAGCATTTGACACAGTGTAGCTTTGAAAAATACGAACACGCTTCCAAATGGCCACTGTATTACACACACACACACACACAGAGCAGTACAGTAAACACACTGCAGTGCCAACACACAGTGCCACAGATGGCACACACACACTCACTCACACACACACGCAAACAAACTCCCAGGAGGGATTGAAATCCCCACAGAGTTTCCTTCCTGTCTGTGTGTGGCGGCGGTGTTGCATGGACCGTGTTTAGGGAACGGCAGCGGTCAGCATGGCTCCTCTTCACCTCCTCTGCGCTCCTGCAGATATCGCTCGTCTTCCTGCGAAAAGAAAAAAATCTTGCGCAGCTCTGCTTTTGAGCGCGCTCAGTGTGTCCCGGTGCTGGGAGCCATGGTAACAGAGTGGTCTGGCAACTGCTGTGTGTTTTGTGAGATGCTTCAGTGTGTGTGGGAGTGGGAGAAATAGCTGCTTTAATTTTGGAAATGGCTTAATTTGTATATACATATACATGTTTTGTTTTAAATATAACTTTTATCTTTTGGCAACGAGTGGGCTTTGCTTTGAGGGTGTGTCATATGTTGTGTATGATATGTTTTATGCTGTATGTTCAACATATGTGCTGCTCGTCTCCAGCGTGGTGCCTGAGAAACGAAGGCGTGAGCTCTGTGCTCCTCGGAGCCTCCAGCACGGACCAGCTCATGGAGAATATAGGAGCAATACAGGTGAGAAGGCAGATGAGCGTCAATCAAATGCTAAGCTCCGCCTTACAACCATTATTGACCAATCCTAGAGTTGCAGCGTTTGGATAATAACGAAAATATCCCAAACACAACATAAAACATTGCCGAAGCATTTATTAGTGACTGAAGGGTACCTATATTTTGATATTTCTTGCACAGATGGTTTAGTTAATGGCTATCTGAAGTGTTGGCTGTGAGAAGCATTTGCATCCATTGTGATTCGAACTCTCTGCCATTTTAATCATGTTACTGCAGTTTAACAAAATAATGGTGTGCTTTCCAGTCTCATAAGAGTAATCCGTTCGATCTTAATCGCTTTATGAGCCCATTTTACAGCAAATCGTGCTGTTCACAGAAATCTCTATTCCTATGGGATGTTCTAGTGTATAATGCTCGTCTGAGCGGGTGGGCGGAGCTTAACCAATTATTGTCAATTGTTGGATGTGATTTGTGTGCTAAAGTAATCAGGGTTCCCACATTCATGGATAACCTGGAAATATAATTATTCTAATACATATAAAATATAAATATTATAAAAATTAAATATAACTTTTTTTTTAGGAGATTTGAAGGTATTAGAGAATATTAATCTAAAATATTTAATGAGCTAAAAAAAATTATTCAGAATTATTTTTTAAAAAAAAACGTAAATTTAAGAAAGGTGTGCAAATATTTAATTTATTTATTTATTTTTTTAATCATACTTTGGAACATAACTATTTAAGATACACTTTTTAAATAACCGCAAGATTTTAACATCAGAAAGAGAGAGCACAATTTTATATTGAAGTTTTGCAAATTTATTGGTCAAAATGTCAAGGTACCCTGAACAGAAATCAAAATTTTTTTTACATTTGACCGTTGTTGTAGATATTTTAATGCAAACTGTTAAAATTCATGAATAGCAAGGCTTTGCAAATATTTATTTTATTTTATTTTATTTTATTTTACTTAAACATTGACTATTTTTCTAGGCATTTTTAATGCAAACTTTTAAAATTCATAAGCATTAAAAAAGGTATTGTATTTAAATGTCTGGGAACTCTGAATAGAACATTAAATAGATCATTAAAATGTAAATGTTGACCATTTTTCTAGACGTTTTAATGGATACTATTAAAATTCATGAACAGTAAAAGGTATTATATTTATATAGGTATAAAATGTATTTAATATATATAAAATACAAAGTATAGGTATAAAATATTTTTACTTTTTTATTTTGTTTTATTTTTATTTATTTATTTTTATTATTATTATTATTTATTTTTTTTTTATTTTTTATTTTTTTATTTTTTTTTTTTTTGAAAAATACGTTTTCATTTATTTATTTATTTATTTTTGTTTCACTTTCTGCACATTTACAACCCAGGACATGGAACATGACCACGAGCAAGATTTGAAATGGAAAATTCTTGCAAATTCATTGGTCAAAAAGTCTGAACACTGAATAGAAATTACCTAGAAAAATAGAAAAATATTTTTTTATTTAGTTTATTTATTTATTCATTTATTTATTTTACTGTTTGCACATTTACAACCCAGGACATGGAACTTAACCATGAGCAAGATTTGTCATTGAAAATTCTTGCAAATTCATTGGTCACAGTATCTGCAAACCTTGAACAGAAATCACTAAAAGTCAAAATAATGACTTTTTTGTTGCATTTTTAATGCAGTAGCTTCACTGAACTGGCTTTGGTAAAAATGACTTTGTTTCAGTCTGTTGACATATGTGACCCTGGACCACAAAACCAGTCTTAAGTCGCTGGGATTTATTTGTAGCAATAGCCAAAAATGCATTGTATGGGTCAAAATTATTGATTTTTCTTTTATGGCAAAAATCATTAGGAAATTAAGTAAAGATCATGTTCCATGAAGATATTTTGTAAAATTCCTACTGTAAATGTATGAAAACTTAATTTTTGATTAGTAATATACATTGTTAAGAACATGAACAACTTTAAAGGTGATTTTTCTCAATATTTTGATTTTTTTGAACCCTCAGATTCCTGATTTTTAAATAGTTGTATCTCGACGAAATATTGTCCTATCCTAACAAACTATACATCAATGAAAAGCTTATTTATCCAGCTTTCATATGATGTATACATCTCAATTTTGAAAAAATGACCCTTATGACTGGTTTTGTGATCCAGGGTCACATATATAGAGAGCATCTACTCCCCCTAGTGGCCGTGATGAGAATGCACTTTCTTGATGTTAGACCTCACTCTTTATAAATAAATGTATATATCTCTATTCACAGGTTCTTCCAAAGTTATCCTCCTCCATCGTGCACGAGGTGGACAGTATCCTGGGCAACAAACCCTACAGTAAAAAGGACTACCGCTCCTAGTGTGGAACCGGACGGGACCGGATGCTCCGCACCCACCATTTGCCTGATCCTCCGTTCGCTTCAGCTTTTACTGAATGAGTACCGGCCGCATGAGACGGGCAAGCACCCACAAACCCTGGAGAGCAAGACTTTTAGAACACAAAGGGCAAGAAACACGTTGAAAAACACAAAACATACAAAAAAAAAAATAAAAAAAATTCACTTAACCGAGGGGTTGACATGCAGGATAGAGAGCGATGCTTTGAAGATACGTGCTGACGGAGTACTTTAAAACCAGATCATTAGGGTAATTAAGAACAAAATGAAAAATAATATACTTAAAACATTTTAAAAATAACATGCTTGCTTGGTTGCTGGAAATATTCCGTTTTTCTCTTTGCTTTTTTTTTATATTGAATGCATAATAACAAAAATGGAGCTCAAGCTGAAATAGGTGATCCATAGCCGCTCATGTGATCCATTTGGGTTTGCGCACATCGTTCACATCGTCGAGGTGTCCGACCCAGAACTCTTCACTGTGTCGTCTGCGTTACGTATGCACACGCCCCCCTTCGCAGGCAAACCAATAAGCACTTTAAGAGAACATCAGAGAGAGCGGCTTGGCGCAAACTGATTTGCAAGCGGCTCCTCTCTAGTGTGGAACGGGGCAAAAATCAATCGCTTTTTCTTCTTCTGCACTGGGCATTGCGTCGTCTCGCTGTTGAGCCTCAAAATTCGGCCCTGGCTTCTCACATGTCATTGCTTTCGCTAACAGGGCCGCCAGAGACGTTCTGATGTCAGATCGCTCCATCAGATGTTGTGGTTTTGGAGGGAAGCTGTCTGTGTGATTGCTGAAGATGAGCCTCAGAGGTCTTCCATCCACAGTAACCTGCTCCCGGCACACACGTTTAGTGTACTGATATTACAATTACTCATGCTGATTTAGTAGAGTTTAAGTGTAGATCGAATATCTGACGTACTAATGGGATAAGCATGCTTCAAAAGTATTTAATACAATTACTGCTCAATTTTTAAGTCTGAAGAGTGAATGTTAGAAAACATCAAGAATATGTTCTGGTCGTATTTCACCCCAAAATCAACATCTGTATACAATATTAGATATAGAATATTAAATTGCTTGCTATTTAAGGATATTTTAATTAGGAAAATTTATTTATACTTTTTTTTTCATTTGTTTGTTATACATTGTCTCTCAAATTGTAAAGTGTAACTGTAAGTGTACATCATGCTAGTATTTGAGTACTACTGAAAAAATGTTCAGGCATGATGCATTACAGTAACCTTATTATTTATTTTTAAATTAGAAGAAACAAACAAGAAAATCAGAAATATTTAATTCATGGAAATAATTATCACAATGCCAAAAAAAAAAAAAAAGATCTTAAAACAATATATAATTTAATAAAACATATACTGTACAGAATTATATTACGTATTATTTTAGGACCTAATAGGTATTATTTTCTAACTTTTTTTTTGCATTATGACCATTTTTATTAGAATTAAGCACATTTTCCCTACAAATCATCTTTAATACCATGTGAAGGAAATCTTATTACAGTAATATACTGTATATCAAATTAAGTGTACATCATGCTAATATTTGAGTACAACTACTGAAAAAAATGTACAGGCATGATGCATTACAGTAACCATGTATTATTATTTTTTTATTATTATTATATTTTTTTTAATTAGAAGAAATAAAAAAAGAGTCAGAAGTAATCATTCAGTCATGTAAATAATTGTCCCACAATAATGCAAAAAAAAAAAAATAATAATAATAACAATCAATTGATGCTCCTGAAAATATACAATGTAAAATATACAGTGCAAAATTCTGTTTTTATTTAATTTTAAAAATTGTCTTTGCGAAAAAAGCCATGATGCATTACATTAGCTCCTTTTTTTTAATTAAAAGAAATTAAAAAAGAAAGTCAGAAATAAAAAAAATATATATATTCATCTGTGGAAATAATTGCATTAAAAATAATGCAAAAAAATGCTAGTCCTAAAAATATACAATTTAATACAAGATGTACAGCACAAGATTATATTACTTATTATTTTGTGACTTTTTTTTTGTTTTTCTTTTTTTTGCATTGTGACTATTTTCTTTATAATTAAGCACACTTTCCGTCCAATTTGTCTTTAATGTTATGTTAAAGACTGTAGATTGCTATAATGCAAATATATGAGCATATTTTACACACACACACACATTTCAGTGTCATGGTGCTGATAAAAAAACCTTGAAAAATACTATTTAAAATATCTTAATGTATTTGATTTTGGGGTGAAATATTGCCTGAATTTTTTTTTTTTTCATGACATTCACCACATAAGGCAAATTCATTGAGTAAAACCATGGTGTCAAATCATGGTGTGGTGGTAGCCTAATGCTTATAAATAACGGGCTGC
Organism: Labeo catla; assembly: GCA_012976165.1. NCBI lineage: Eukaryota > Metazoa > Chordata > Actinopteri > Cypriniformes > Cyprinidae > Labeo > Labeo catla. The sequence goes on from VONZ01000992.1 coordinate 242,318, forward strand.
TAACACAAAAATGCAGGTTCAATCCTAAAGAGAGGTCAAACGCAGTTCTGCTTGATCTCCCTGCGATTGGACGTCTATGAGTAGCAAAAACCAACAGTGATTTGATGATGTTGTCTGCAGTGTAGCTGGGGCCGGCACCTGTGGCCTTCACAGCACAGCAGAAGCTCCTAGCCAATAGGAAAGCGGACTGTTTCAACGCATCATCTCACCTGCCCAATAGGAGCAAAGACCTGTTTGTGTCAGCAGCTCAGGGACTGCGCTAGAATGTCCACGTATGCATGAGTTTGTGTGTGTGAAATACATCGTCAAACATCGTTAGGAAGCAGACGTCACTGTTTCTTCATCTCATTTCTGGACACTGGGCATTTGTTGTATATGTACCGGTGATGATACGTGTGGCTGAAGCCAAAGATTTATCCCACATCCCGTCAGTACGGTGACTCCCATGTCCTCTTTCCCCCGGAGAGGCGATGGCTCGTTTAGCAGCATGTATCTGCACATCTTTCCTCACTTTGTATATTCACTCTGCGCTCTAGGAATAGAAGTACATATAGACGTACTTAGTGCAAGTATACATAGTGCACCCAGTATGAATGATTAGCAGTCTTTAGATCTTTTTTTAAACGGCGGTCGCTCGCCAAACCTCGATCGATTAGTTCATCAAAGCGTCCCTGATCAAACACAAGGGAATTGCATGAGGTTGATTTGGAAAGCATGCGGCAGGTTCCACGCGCTCACTGCGCTTTTAATGCACAATTCGTATCCGATAATGTCGTGATCATTTTTGTACAATTCTGAAAAGATGAGCTTGCTGTTCTTCGTGGTTGTGATTAAAAACACTCTAAAGATCAGAATCGGATTTTAAAAACTAAACTCGGGAGTTTTGTGCTTATGGGAGATGAATTGGTCAAATCAGCTTTAAAATAGTTGAATGTTGACGTTTGGTGTGCGTTCATCTCATCTGTGCGTTTGTGTGTCTGTCTGAAGAGCCACGTACATTTACTGTGTGTGATGACGGTGCAGTTATTCCTGACAGTCTCTGAAAGATTTGCACTTTATTCGTTAGGCTGTTGCTTAATTGGAGATGATTCATTTACATTTAGTGTTAATGTCTTTTATTTTTGCCCTTTTAAAGGAATGTTTTAGGTTCATGTCAGCTCATAATCACTTCAGATAAACCAAGTATGTTGTTAACAGTAATGTACTTCAAATGGAAAATAAGTATTATGTAAAATTTGCAAAGTTTACAACCTTTTTTTGCATGCAGTAATGACAGTTACAGTGAATTAATTTTATGATCAAAATATTTTCTCAAAATGTCTTTGTGTTAATCATCCAGTAAGATAAATAAATTAAATTAGATTAAACTGATGATTTAAAAAAGACAAGAAAAATGAAGCAGTACCCAAATGCTTACAGATAAATAGACAGATTAATAGAATAAAATGATGGTTTTAAAAAGAAAAATGAAGTGGTAGCCAAGTGCTTACAAATAAATAAAGACAAATTAAAATAAAACAAAATACTTTGTTAATAAAAAAAAAGAAACAAAGGGTAAAAAATGAAGTGGTAGCCAAATGCTTACAAATAATTAAAGAAAAAATTAATAAAATAAAATAATTGGTTATAAAAAGGAGAGAAAAGAAGAAAAATGAAGTGGTAGCGAAATGCTTTCCAATAAAGAAAGACAAAATAATATAATTAAATAAAAAAAAAAGTAATTGTTGATTAAAAAAAGAAAATTAAGTGGTAGTCAAATCCAAAAATAAAGAAAACAACTGATGATTAAAAAAGAGAGAAGCATTGTGTGGTAGCCAAATTAATTTTGTGTGTGTGTGTGTGTGTATATATATATATTCTTTTTAAAGAAAAATCAAGTGGTAACCAAATGCTTACAGATAAATAGGACAAAAAAATAAAATAATTGATTGAAATCAATTGGAAAAAAAATGCTTATAAATGTGATGTGTTTATGAACATTTTTATCACACCAGTATAATGCTTAAGTGTTATGATTACACTTGACTAAATATATTTCAATATTTTCTTGCCTTGTAAGCTTCATTACTGTCAACAACTTTTTTTTTTGTTTGTTTGTTTTGTTTTTGTTTTATATGTCCGTAGAGCTTTGAGTCGTACTAAACCTGAAACATTCCTTTATATTTCATTGTGATGTCACCTAAATATCCGTACATGGAATTATCATGGAAATGAAACGACTGTGTGCACACTAATGTGAGCAGTAGATTTGTGAATAGAGGCAGTTATTAGTTTAGTTGGGTGTTGAGATTCATCACTGTGTTTTCCATAGAGGAGCTGCCAGAATCCCAGCGTTCGTCCGTGTGTTTGACTGGACTCATCATGTCTGAGTTTGTCTCATATCTATCAATATTTTTATTTGATCAGTGTTGTATCACGTCAGCCTGTTTCTGCTCTCATGTTGACTCTGGTCTTTTGAAATGGTGTGAATATCATTGATTATTTTCCAAGCCTCCGAGTAGTTTACAAAACTGGCAGGATTTTTATTAGCGACATTTTACATTGGTTGGAAAAACAGGAAAAAGTCATTGCTATTAATTATCAGTCCATATTTGACAGGTCAGAGGTGACGGATGCGTCGAAGTATTATTTTCAAGTACCATGCTTTAGTTCCCGAGGAGATTATTTTTCACGTTTAATATTTTGCAAAGATAAAAACAAAAATCTGATTTTATTTTTTTACCATTCTTCGTTGCCCTTCGGTGGTACTGACCTGAAGATGACTATGATGGTGGTGATGATGATGATGATGATGATGACAGATTACAAAGAGCAATTATTTGCACTGATTATGCATTTTGGAGAATTCTGTGAAATGTATACAATGGCAAGCTACATTTCCACGCTTCGTGGAGAAATACTGTATGTCGAGTCAGATATATCTGTATATAGTTTGACCTTTGTACATATATATATACATAAGAGTATTCATGGTCCTGATCACTCCAGCCTTTGGTTCGTTTATTTTCATCGAAAGGCATTTGCTGACTGCATTGTGCTTGAATCTGAATTTAGACATGTACAGCGCCAGTATCTATGAAATGACAACTATAAAATGATGACAATGAAAAACACCTGTTTGTGTCTTGGCTTTTTGCAAAGTTTCTTAAGAAATACATTATGGAGGCTTTTGTTAAAGCTGCGGTAGGATCAAAAAATACAGAAAAAAAAAACATAATATTGTAAATATTGATCTAAGTGTGCTATAGCTTTTCTAACTGATCAGACTTACACTTTTCCTAAAAATGATGATTAAAACTGGGAAAAATCCCATAGACTTGCATTGATGGGAAGTTCAAATGAGCCAAGACGATTTAAACTCCCTAGAATCCCTTGAGACTCAATCAAACTTCCCTTCTATATACTATATTTTTTAATCGATGTAAATTCGTTCAAACTAACTTGCAAATCAGCATACTAGTGGCATGTTAATCATGTTAGAATCATGCTAGAATTATGTTAACATGCTGGTAACTTGCTAATCATGTTAGAATTGTTAACAGCATGCTAGTAACTCGTTAATCATGCTAACAACATGCTAGTAACATGCTAATCATGCTAGAAACATGTTAGTAGTGTGCTAGGAACTTGCAAATCATGTAAACAACATGCTAGTAACGTTAACCATGTTAGAATCATGCTAGCAGCATGCTAGTAACTTGCTAATCATGCTAACAACATGCTAATCATGCTAGTAATGTGCTAGGAACTAGCAAATCATGCCAACAACATGTTAGTAACTTGTTAATCATGTTAGAATCATGCTGGAATTATGCTAACAACATGTTAGTAACTTGTTAATCATGCTAACAACATCCTAATAACACGCCAATCATGATAGAAACATGCTAGTAATGTCCTAATTGTTAACAGCATGCTAATAACTTGCTAATCATGTTAACAACATGCTAGTAACGTACTAATCATACTAGAATCATGCCAATAACATAATAGTAACTTGCAAATCATGCTAGAAACATGCTAACGTGCTATTAACATGCTAATCAAGATAAAATCATGCTAGTAACTACATGCTAATCATGCTAGAAACATGCTAATAAAATGCTAGTAACTTGCTAATCATCCTAGAAACTAACAACATGCTATCTGTCTGTCTCTGACAGACTGTATTGCCTTCCAAACAATCAAACATTAAACTTCTCAAAACTACTTCAAGCTATTTCAGACTGAAAACCATTTCTGGTCCAGCTTTCTCAAGCCAACTTAAAGTCTTTTTTATCTAGTGTATTTCTGTGATCCAATTACTCTTTGTCACATAATCTTTGTCACATAATCCATCAGAAATCATTCTAATGTGCTGATTTATCAGCATTTTTTTTTCTTTAAACAATAACATTTACTGGGTTTCTTAAGAAAATGAGATGAAAAAAATTAAAATGAAAGTTAAGATGACTTTAATGAATGTTTCACAAATCTGGCTCCTGCATTTAAAAAAAAATGTAGACATCATTGCTGAAATTAAAAATATAGAGCACAACTGTTTGAAATATTTATGCATAACATGCTTAAAAAATAATATTTCAGGGAGGCACAAGTAAAAACTAACAGGTTCACACAATGCAAAACATTTACAATTGTATATTTTACAAAACATAAATAATTCAAACTTTATACAAAACAATAGTTCAAAAGCATCAGTTCTTAATGTTTTCTAACATTAACATAAACAGCCCCTTCTTTAATAAAGGCCAGCATAGCACCATTTCTAACATCGTGAAACGTCACTTCATGTACAGGCTAAAATCTCAACATCCACACCGATGATTCTTTCTCAAATGTTATAGTCAAAGAGGTAAAAAATACAGTTTGTGTTCATCCATAGATTGTGTAAAATTAGTAAACAATCTGGGACTTTTATTTTATAAAATGTCTTAATCCAGCAGCATCAACAAGGGCTTGATGAAATGAAAAGTCACTTTTCTTGTTTAGTGGAGTCAAATGTGAATCTCACAACAGTACTGAAACAGACAATATGACAATCCCCTGAAAGACTGATGAAGGATCAAGTATGAGCTGTGAGGAGCAGTTCGGGGTGAATAAAGTGCATCTGTGTGTTAAACGTGATCGGTCTGGATGAACCTGCAAACAGCTCTTAAACACGGTTGTGCTTTGATTGAGCTTAATGTCTGTATTCGGTGATTTTGTTAGCGCTACGAGGTGTTGAGCTGTGATTGATTCTCTTTTAGACGTCTGGAGTCAAGCTCTGGAGATCCACCTACAAACATACAATTACAACCATTAAATCACATTATGTGTCAAGTTTAAAATGGTAACACTTTACAATAACGTTCCATTTGTTAGCTATATTTAATGCATTAACAACAAGCAATGCATTTATTCATATTTAAAATATTGTTAGTTCATATTAGCTCAGGTCTCTACTCTACAATAGGAACTCTATTGTAACTGAATCTAAAACCATAAAAAAATACATTTAAAATACACAATAACTGAAATAAAATATAAATGAACCCAAACTTATTTTATCTAGTTATTTTCATTTAAATTTAAACTAAAACAGAAATAAATAATAATAAATATGCTTAAATTAATAAATTACGAACTAAAATGTAAACAAAAAATAGACTGTACAGACAAAAAAAAATAAAAATGAAAAACAAAATTATTGAAAAAGTAAACAAAATCTTAAAAATATATATATATAGACTAAAAAAACTAATGAAAATAAAAAAAGTTACTAAAAAAGTAAACAAAATCTAAAAATGGAAACTACATCGACTTAAAAAATGAATAAAAATGAAAAACAAAGTTATTAAAAAAATAAAAAACACGTACTTAAAAAAACACAAAATTAATAAAATGTAAAATATTTTAAAAGTAGCATACACTTTAACAAACTAATACAAATGAAAAACACAAAATTATTAAAAGTAGTAAACAAAATATAAAAAAACTATATAGACTTTAATATAAATGAAAAGCAAAACAAAATTATTGTAAAAGCAAACAAAATATTTTAAAAAATGATATAGACCTAAAAAAAAATAAATAATGAAAATGAAAAAAACAAAATTATTGAAAAAGTAAGTAAAATATAAAAATAAAAACTATTTAGACTTAAAAAAAATAAATAAATAAAATAAACTATATGGAATAAAAAACAAAGGTCAATAAAAAGCAGTTACTAAAATTAAAAAGTAAACAAAATATAAAAATAAAAAACTATTTAGACTTTAAAAATGAAAAACAAAATTGCTAAAATAAAAAAGTAAACAAAATATTTTAAAAAAACTATATGGACTTTTTAAAAAAAAAAAAAAGTACCTACAAAAAACAACAAAAATTCTAAAAAAAAATGAACAGAGACCAAAATGTAAATGATTAAATGTTACTATAATAGCATCTCAAAGTGTATGTGATGTCTTGTATAATATTTATATACATTATTCAGATGGTTTTAAAAATTACTATATATATATATATATATATGATTTAATGTAATGCTTTGATGACAATAAATTACGAGAAGTCAGAGAATTATCTGCTTACACTAACTGATGTCATATGCAATAATAAATTTAAATTCAAGTTCTGAGTTGTAAAATTGTAATTTTGTTAGGATAACTGATTTGTTTATTTCAAACCCTGATTCTACTGTATAATATGAGGCAGCTTTACGTTGTGAGCATGTGAGGCCGATCCATCCGTTCAGACAGGAGCAGCGTCCGTTCCTGCTGTCGCACTGAGCTCCGTTCTCACATTCACAGGTGAGTGCACAGTCTGGCCCATATCGCATCACACTGCAGTCTGTCTCAACACAGCACACATCACAAATAACATATCATATATAATCATCACATATTCATATATAATCAAACATGTGTTTGTGTTACTGAACTCACCGCTGTCACAGCGGACGCCCGTCTTTCCTGAGGTGCAGAGACACCTGCCGCTCACTGAGTCACATGGTGTGTCCTCCGCACAGTCACATGACTGAGAGCAGTTCAGACCGAATGAGCCCTGATCACATTCTGAGGAAGATTTAAAAAAAAAAAAACTTTAGTACGCTTTATTCATTTTGCCTTATTATTACTAATTTTTCTTTATTTGAAGCAACAAAAATATTCCTAAGGTTTTAATTTAATTTATTTCTAAATTAAATATTTATTTACTGAAATAATAATTATAACTAGATAAAGTTTATCAAGACAAACTTTGAAGTTGGCTTGACAAAGCCTGACCAGAAAGTTTGAAAAAGTTTTACTAGGTTTCAGTAATAGTACAGTCCGTCAGATAAATAGCATGATTTGCATGTTATGTTTCTAGCAGGATTAGCAAGTTACTAGCATGTTTCTAATGTGAGCAGCATATCACTAGCATGTTGTTAACATGTTTCTAGCATGATTAGCATGTCATCAGCATGTTTTAGCATGCTTAACATTCATGTTTCTAACGTGATTAGCATGATTAGCAAGTTACTAGCATTTTCCTAGCATAGATTGATTAGAAATATTAGATGATTGAATGAGCCTAAATGGATTAGAAATGGTAAATAGTCTTAGAAGTAGTAGTTGTTTAAATAGGATTTCAGTAAATTCAGTAACTTAATATAATATCAATTAGGTTTATTAACATTATTTTTTTAATATTTAATTTTATTGTAATTATGCAATAAAGATTTTTTTCTATTTGAGTTTTATATATATATATAAAGTATTTTTAAAAAAAAAGTATATTAAAAGTGTTACTTAAAAGTGTGTGGATGTCTGACCTCTCTCACAGCGAGGGCCGTGAAATCCAGCGGGACAGAGACACTGTCCTGTTCTGGGATGACATGAAGCCCCGTTCAGACAGTCACAGTGCTGCTGACAGCCAGAGCCATAGAGACCGGCTGGACACGCTGTAAAACACACACACACAGACTGTCATCACGTAGTAAACACTCAGTCTGTGCTGTATAAAGATGTATGTGAATCTCACCGTGCTGACAGAGATGACCGTAATATCCCGGCTCACAGCGGCAGCTTCCTGTCACTCGGTCACACGTGCTGTTATTCTCACACAAACACTGAAGAGCACAGTCAGGACCAAAACGACCCTCAGGACACTCTGATAACACACACACACACACACACACACACACACACACTGAATCACAGATACTGACACACAATGGATGTGAGTTTTGACAGAGTTGAAGCAGCAGAGAACACAAAAACATAATGTTATTATATATATATATAATACAGTATTATAATTGCATTATTACTGCTTGTGTCATTTGGATTAGATTATTATATATAACACCATTATATGTAATAATAATAATTTAATGTATTAAAATGTAAAAAATAATATGCAGTCAAATAGTTATATATATTTCAGTCATCTTCCCTAAAATATTATTATTATTATTATTATTATTTGTATAAACAAATAAACATTTATTAAAATGTAAAAAAAAAAAAAAAAGATTTTGGAATGTTTTAGTTTGTTTTTATTTTAAGAATTATTTTATCTTACATTTTAATGATTCTTCAAATTTTTATTTAGTGTTTTAGTTTTTTGTTTTTAAATTAATTTTATTTTAGCTTTATTTATGACTTTAGTATTTCAGTTTTTCTTTTAAAATGTATTACATTTTTAATTAGATTTAAGGTTTGTATTTTAAATTGACAAATTTACATAAAATTTTATATTTTTATAACTTTTGATAAGTTTTATTATTTTAATTCATTAATTTTAATGAATGATTTTAAATAATATGCAGTCAAATAGTTATTTTCAAAATCACAATAAATTATTATATAGTATTATTTAATATTTTTAATATACCTGTATTGTTATTATATTGTGTGCATGTGTAAATATATATATAAATAAATAATATTAAATAATATGTACTGTATATATTACATATAATTTAAGATATATTACAATTTTAAAACTAATATGCAATTAAACAGTTATAATTTTTTTCAAAAAAGTTTAATTTAAAGGTAAAGAGTAACAGTAACATTACCATTAATATCTGTACTGATCATAATAAGCATACACAGTATTTAAATGTCACCTTTGTCACAGCGTGATCCGGTCCAGCCGAGAGCACATGAACAGTTTCCAGAGATGGCGTCACACAGACCTCCGTTACTGCAGTCACAGCGCTGAGAGCAGCCCGATCCCAAACGACCCACGGGACAGACTGCACACACACACATATACAGTCAGACATCAGAGAAACACACACATCCAACCTCAGCAAACAGCAGCTCACCTTCATCTCCCACACACACGCCTGTGACTGGATCGTTCCTCGCCCCCTTTCCACAGACGGCCACACGGCCACAGTTCGGCCCGTAACGTCCCGCCGGACACGCTGAACACCGGAGCGTACGGGAGGAGAAGAGTGCTGTTGAAACACTGTGTTCTGACAGATACACAGTACAGTGTTTGGATTGTTTGCTGTGTGTGACTCACTGAGATGACAGCGGGCCCCGATGAATCCGGCCGGACATTCACAGGCGCCCGAGACCGAAAGACAAACTCCACCGTTCAGACACTCGCAACGACGCTCACAGCCGGGACCGTAGAAACCTTCAGCACACGCTACACACCAAACACACACAAGAGAGAATGAGGAGAAAACATCCAAAAAAAACTACAGCAGCACATCATAAACATGCTTTTGCATCCTTGACTTCTTTGGTGCCAAACCCTTAAAGCAGCCTTTAATATTACAATAAACTAACAACACATACTCTTGTTCATGGTGCTCTAATGTTGGGCCACAGTGACCTGACATGATGGTAACAAATAAAAGATTTCATGTTTTTATTAAGGTTAAGGTATTTTTTTTGTATTATAGTCCTTTTGGTTTGTTTTTTTTAGGTTTTTAGGATTTTATATATATAAATATATAACTTAGTAAAATTATTCAAATTAAAATGTGAGGTCAAAAAATGTATAGGTATAAAATCAAACATTCTTATGATTTTATTAATTTGACTGTTTTAGTGTTTTTATCTTTTAAACTCATTTTTTTAGTGTTTTAGCTTGTTTTTTATTTTAAAACCACATTAGAGTTTACATTTTTATGATTTTATGCATTTTAGGTAAGAGCTTAGTTTGTTGTTATTTTAAAAATATATTTAATTCAAATGTATTTTTAAATTAGGTTTTAATTAGATTTTAAGCTTGTATTTTAAAATTTACCTTAAATTTAATTTTATATTTTTATAATTTTATATATTTTGGTAGGAGTTTAGTGATTTTTTTTTCCCATTTTATGTAGTGTTTTACTTTGTTTTTATTCTTTAATTCATTCATTTTAATTTTGCTTTTTTTATGATTTTCTTTTTTGTGTTTCAATTTTTAATTTTAAAAGCATTTAATTTGACATGTTTATTATGTTTTAATTAGATTTAATTTATATTTTATAATTTTAGATATTTTGGTAAGTTTAATGATTTTATTAATTTTTATGTAGCATTTTACTTTGTTTTTATTTTTAAGTAATTATAATTTAGCATTTTTATGATTTTTTTTTTTGTTTTTTATTTTAATTTTAATTATTTTTATAATTTCAGTAAGAGTTTAATTATTTTAATAATTTTATTCAGCATTTTACTTTTGTTTTTTTATGATTTAATTATCAGGTTGTTTTTTTATTTAAAATGCATTTATTTTAAATTTGTTATTAAGCTTTAATTATATATTTTTTGTTTGTTTGTATATTAAAATAACCTTAAATTTAATATTATATTTTTAGGATTTTATGGTAAGAGTTTAATGATTTTAAGAATTTTTATTTAATGTTTTACTTTGTTTTTTTTTGTTTTTTTTTTACTCATTTATTTTTATTTTAATTAACCCTATTTATGGTTTTATTTTTTGTGTTTCAAGGTTTATGCATTTAGTTTTGCATTTGTATTATGTTTTAATTAGATTTTAAGTCTGTATTTTAAAATATACCTTCAGTTACCAAAATCTATGAAATCATAAAAAATCAAAAATTAAACCCAAAACATTCTCACAGCACTAATATCAAGTATTAATGCATCTCTCACCCTGTTCACACTTGGGTCCAGTGAATCCGGGCGCACAGTAACACTCTCCAGACACCGGATGGCACAGCTGGTTTCTCTCTGAACACTGACACACCTGATTACAGTTGATGCCGAAGGTGCCGGGCAGACAGGCTGTAGAGACAGACTTTTCTTAAAACAAGCCTTTTTCTGCAGTGGTTTGGCATGTTGTGCTGTAAAAGTGAAGCCGCAGACACTCACTCTGCTCGCAACCGTTTCCCGTGTATCCAGGAGGGCAGCCGCAGCGTCCCGTCACGTGATGGCATGATGTGCCCGGCGGACAGGAGCAGCGCTGGACACAGTCCTGACCGTATGAACCCGGCAGACACGCTGACATACACACACAACACACAGATAATGTCCACAGACACACTTTAAATTAACATTAAATATATATATATATATATATATATATATATATATATTACTTTTTATTAATTAATAATTTATTTTTCCATGTGATAATTATTTAATAATTGTTTTTTTTTATTGTTGCATTTAACACTTAATTATTTAGTATTTAATAATTGTTATTATAAAATTATTTAATTATTATAATATGTAATCACTTATTATGGGTTATAACTAATTATCATTTTTAATTATCAATTATTAAATAATGTAATTAAAAGTAAAGTAATAATGTAATTTATTACAAGTGATAATTATTTAACAATTATTTAAAAATTTCTTTAATTATTGCATTTATATATTTGCATTTGTTTCAATTATATATTTTTTTTATTGTAATTAATTAAATAATTAAAATAAAAACAATTATTTAATATTTACATAAAAAGTATAATTAAATATTTAATTATTTATTGTGTTAGAACATGTTATACAATAATAATCATAAATTACTTATTACATGTTAGTTATTGTAAAGTGAAAAAAAAAACCTCCGAAATGCAATTATTTAATATTGATTAAATAAAATATTATTTACATATTACTTTAATAATAATTATTATGTGTTCATTATTTAATATTTAATAATTGTTATCATTTAGCTATTATAGGTTATAACTAATGATTTAATATTTTTAATTATTATATACATAATAATATAATTTATTACAGGTGATTTTTTTTAATTATTGCATCTAACACTTTTAATTATTTCATATTTAATAATTGTTATTATTAAATTATTTAATTTAATATTTATTTAATGTAATAATTATGGAATTATTGCGTTTAATAATATCAATAATTTACTTTTTAATTATAATTATTTAATTGAATAATTAAAATTACAGCAATCATTTAATATTTCAGTTAAGATCTAATTAAATATTATGTGTTAGAACTGATGAATCTGAAATGTAATCATTTAATATTGATTAATATATTAATAAGATATTTTTAATTTAATTATTATAATTATTACGTGTTAAAACTTTAATTCTTTAATATTTTTATTTATGTAATAATTAAATAAGCAATAATAGACTATAATTATTTATTGCAGGTAACAACTTTATTATTTAATAATTATTTAAATTAATATATTAAATGATAGTTATTTTTCGATGTAAATAACAAATGAAAAGTAACATTAAGTGACGGTCACACAGGTGATGAACTGACCTTTCTCACAGCGTCTTCCTCTCCATCCTGCAGGACAGAAGCACTGTCCGCTCACATGATGACAGGGGGCGCCGTGATCACACTCACACCGGCCCTCACAGCCCACTCCAAACCGCCCCGAAACACACGCTGAAACACAAACACACACACAAACACTGCTGATATTACACTGACCTAATCATGATTTTTGAGTTTTACAATCATTTAGACCCCGTATGCATAAACAAAACACACACAAAGACTGATTTCAGAGGCAAGTTCAGTCATTCTCTCAGTGTGTATATGACTGTAATCAGTCTTTATCAAAATCATTGTATTAATTGTCAGAACACATTTATAACGGAGCACTAGGAGGAGACAAATACTCTGTATCGATATTTTCAATGTTGATGTATTTCCTATTGGGACAGGAAGTTGGATGATCTTACCGTTCTCACAGCGCCGTCCCGTCCAGCCGGGCTGACAAACACACTGACCCGTCTGTCTGTCACAATGAGCACCGTTCAGACACTCACATCTGTCCTGACAGTCCGACCCGAAGCGACCCGCTGCACATTCTGACAAATTAAACACATAAATACAAAACAGAGATGTAAACCATAATTAAATATGCAATAAATAAATATCTAAATTTAAAAAAAAAAAATTACAAAACAGATGTAAATTACATTTAATTACATTAAACATTTATAAATAATACATAAATAATAAACCACCAATAAATATGCAATAAATAAATATCTAAATATAAAACATATTTACGAAACAAATATTTAATAAATGTATAAATATAAAAACATGCAATATATAATTATATTTAAATTGTATGCAATTATGTTAACAGATTTTAAATATAAATATTACATTAAATATTTATAAATAATATATTTCAAATATTTGTGACAATCTATAATTCTAATCTATATTGTATACTCTATCATTTATGTAGTATAATGTAGTATAATTTATGCATAGTGTATACCTCAAATGTAAACCACCAATAAATATGCAACAAATAAACATCTAAATATAAAACATATTTATGAAACAGATATAACTTATTTAAATATGTAATTAATGTCTAAATATAAAAACATACAATATGTAATTACATTAAAATTATATGCAATTATTTATGTTAATATAAAGATTTTAAATATTTAGACTAATCATGTTATATATTTAGAAAAAATACATATTTTCAATATCTGTGACAATCCATAATTCTAATCTATATTGTATACTCTATAATTTCTGTATGTAAACATAAAAATGCAGTGTACACCTCAAATGTAAACCACCAATAAATATGCAATAAACAAATATCTAAATATAAAACATATTTACGAGATATATGTAAATTATATTTAAATATGTAATAAATGTATTATATAAAACATGAAATATAATTATATTTAAATTGTATGCAATAAATTATGTTAATAATTAAAGTAAATAAAATAAAAAATATTTAAATAAAATAAAGATTTTAAATATAAATATTACATTAAACATTTATAAATAATACATATTTTAAATATTTGTGACAATCTATAATTCTAATCTATATTGTATACTCTATCATTTATTTATGTAAATATATGTAAGGTACTGAATTGAGGTATACACTATGCATGTTTTCATAGTGTATATAACTTATATATTTATATTTACATTTACATACAGAAATTATGTGTTTTGCACATCCCAGTGTGTTATTATATATCCTGTAAGCTGTAAAAAAAATATATATATATATATATATATATATATATATATATATATATTATTTTTTATTATTTTTTTTATTTTTACAGCTTACAGGAAACAACTGTAAGTTATGTGAGGAATGAGACCACAAGTCCAGACCAAAATAAATACTACATTTAATTATTAAACATTGTTATTTCTTTTTTTTATTATATTGCTCTCTGTGGTAAAACAGTTGTACCACACATATTGTGAATTTTTTGCTTTATTTTTAAGTTTAGCATTGAGATTGAAACTAAATGAACCTGCATATAAACGTTCACCCTACAGCAGCGCTTATTACTATTATGAGGTGTGAGGAGAAGAAACCAAGATCTTGAAACGGAGATTGCGGTTGCCAAAACCATCTGACACACCAGTCAACAAATACTGAAAAGTGAAACACCAGCTTGACACTATATATATATATGATGTAATGTCTGGAAATCAGCAGCTTCCCAATTTTTTATTTTTTTTCCCCCTTCAAATTTTCCTTCCCAACTTACACTGACGGTCAACACATGGAGATCCATTGCTGGACATCCATTTCATTTATATATAACATATAATAACATATAAAAAATATACAAATTTGGTCACACTTTAGTTTGGGTATTAATTCTCACTATTAACTAACTATCAGTTACAGTCTCTGCCTAAATAAAGCCCTAATGTGCTGCTTATGAATAGTAAGTAAGGTAGTTGTTAAGTTGTGAGGTATGACTAAGTGATCTAAATTATGACATTAGTCTAAGACATTATTGTTTGCTGTATAAGTACTAATAAACAGCCAATGTGCTAGTAATGTGCATGCTAATAAGCAACTAGGTATTTTCCACTCACCCAGTTCACAGGCTGAACCCGTCCATCCGCTGGGACAGAAGCAGTGGCCGCTCTCAGGGTCACACGAACCCCCATTCTGACACAGACACCTCTGAGCACAGCCCGTCCCGAAGAAACCTGGAGAACAACCTGGAGACACAGGAATACAAAACCTGAACTAGAACACCATCCAAAACTACACATACCATCAAAAACACTGCTCTTCTTCATAAGAGCCCTTCATATTCTACTCTTCATATTGGCAGTGGCTTTTATGCAAATAAAT
>VONZ01000993.1:0-10000 GCA_012976165.1 Labeo catla
TTTTTTTTTTTGACTGAAACATATTTCTTATATTTTTGTTACTACATTTTGGGTCATAAATACTTTTGCCATCAACCAAAAACTTCTGCTCACTTTTTACAATCTTTTCAAATGATAAATGGCATTTCTTTACCCAATTTGCTTTGAAAGTATAATTTACATCAAAAAAATCAAGCATGTTGGACAGAATGTTTTATTCAAAGCTGAAGTGCAGGGTGATGTCAAGTTTTGAATGCTTATATCTTCTAAATGCAAATTTAGTCATTGTTTTGGAGCACACTGGCTCACAGATAACCTTAAAGGCTAACATAATGCATAGGCCAATATTTATTTATTTTTTATTTTTTCATCATTTTTGATTTAATGGAGACTTTAAATTGAAATTAAATGAAAATGTGTACTGTACGCATTAGTATTATGAAGTTACAATTGTCATTAAAATAGTGTTGGCTCATATTTGTATCAGATTTCCTCTTTAGAAGTTTTGTTTGTTATAGACATAAATGGGAGATTTTTACAGAAGAGTTAATAAAGCACGGTTTTTGATGTCAGCACTGATTAATCATCCGAAAGTAGGAGGAAAATATGTAGGGAAATATTAAAAGATATGAAGAGTTTCTAGATATTCTTGTCATATCACGTGTGATGAGTGGGGCGGGGCCGAGAGCCGTGGGAGGGGCTCGCGGAACAGATGATAATAGGGACACCTGTGCGACACACCGGGTTTGAGTCCCACGGCGGGAGGATGGACGACAGTGCAGGACCAGAGAGGACCAGGCGTGGGTCATTTTAGTTGGTGTTTTACTCGGCAGTCGTTCGTGAGGGGCTGTAGCTTAGTTTCGCTTTGTGGTTTATTGTGGGATTAAATTGATGTTGATGTACGTTGTTCTCCTGAAACAGAGGGTTAAGGAAACATTTCAGCTCATCCAGTCAAACTGACGGATAAGGATTATTTGTAGTGGAGTGTTATCATTTGAAATGATTTGATTCAGTGTTTTTGTGTGAAACTTCACCGAAACCGAAAGTGCCTCTTATAATCTAAAGCACAACAGACTTGTTGGGAAAAAGGAGATGTGCGGTAAAGGTGCGCGGGCACGACTGTGTGCGAGACAGAGCGGAACGCGGAACAAGAAGTGTGTCCGCGCATAGCGGTGCTGTTGTGACGGGTGTGAACAACACTGAAAGGAGCGAGGAACTATCAGATACCGAGTCAATTCATCCACAGTGAGATCATGACACAGCAGATTTCACGGAACTCTACAGCGAAATGAAGAACACTGTTCTTCTCTCTGTGTTCCTGGTGTTTTGGGACGGTAAGTACTTTTATCCTAAACAATTGTAAAGGCTGCCTATTCTGTGAAGCTGCAAACCACATCAATGAATGGTCACAGAGTTCGTTAAAGTGGTTTTACATTCGGACAGCTTTAAGTCAGTGGATGCAAAGTGTTCAGTCGGGTTGCATTTTGGGTCCGTCTGTGCACTGATTTGAAATATGTTGAAACTTAAAGATGGAGTTAGTGCAGAAAAAAAAAATGGTACATGTAGCTGTAGTGTATTCAGTAAAATTAAAGATGGCATTACAGATATGTGTTAATGGTATTAGGCCAGTCTTACTGAAATTTGCAGGTGGAAGATGCCATTCTAAAATTTGGAGCAGGACTGTAGAACGTTCTCCAGCATTTACCATATTTGACAAATGAGTTCATATAGAGTTACATAATCAGACTACTTTTTTAAGTAACTAGTAAAGTAACACATTAATTTATAAGAAAATATCTGAGTTACTTTTTCAAGTAACGCCAGCTGATTTGTTTTCCCATTTTTTGATTGACAAGTCTCCTGTTCTCATGTTGAGAGAAATTAGAGGTACAGAGTCGTAAACATGTTACTGTAGTTGTAGACTAAATGTGATCATGCATTAATTCATCTTACTCATAAAAAAGACTTAGTATTCATCAAAATGAATTAAAACTGTGAAATGCAAACTCAGAATATGATGCAAACATGCAATTAAATATGTTAAATGACACAAATATCCTTAAATCCCATTTTATTAACCAATATTGTTGCTGCTGACATTTAATGATCCAGTTCAACCATAAGAAAAAATGACACAGATAAACTAATGTTTGTGCTTCATTGTTTTTTTTGTTTTTTTTTTTTTCCCACTGCTAAATGGTGTTGGACTTTCTTCTCCTGTGTTCTACAGATGTGAATTTACTTTTCCTTCAGCTGGAAGCTTATTCATTTAAAAAAATCAAGCCCTGCCCAGATTTAAAAAAAAAGTAATGTAATTAGTTACTTTTTTTTAAGGGAGTTACACAATATTGTAATGCATTACTTTTAAAAGTAACTTTTCCCAACAATGTATATTAATATATATTAATGAAAGTGAACAACCTAGATTTAAACAAAGGTGAAAGCTGTCACAAGCTTGAATGTGTGCCATTGATTAGGTTAAAACCTTCCTCATTAAAAAAAGGAACAGAACTTTGGTGTGGCTGGTGGAGGACCAAGAGATGGCTCAGCAGCAGCCACACTCTTTTCTATTTGGTTGCCCAAATCCATGTGAGGAGTTTCAACTAAGTTAATGAGTGACGGGAAGCTATGCTAAGGTTAACTGGGGAGTCGCGCTCTGAACGTGTGGTATTAAAATTGCTTTTGAATGCGCGCGCGCGTTTTACTTTCGGTTTCGTTTTAACGATGGCGCGAAACTCTCTGCGGTGCTGAGCGTGCATTCTACAATACAATACATTAATTTAACAAAGCAATTTAAAAGTGGTGGGACACAAACGGAGTGGAGTTATCATTTGATGTGAATGTATGTCGCGTTGTACAGTTTATTGAGACGGAGGCGCCAGAATTGCGTCTGACAGAATGTGCGCTGTAGCACGAAATATAGTATATTTCTTTAAAAGCAGATTGTGGAGACATTTTAATTGTCCACAATCAAAAATCGTCATATCACACACCCCTTATTGCAATGTAGTTTGTGCAAATCTGGAACAGAGGTTGGTTAAGAGAGAAAAAAAAAAAAACGACCGGTTCCTAGTTTCAGCGGAGCTCAGTGACAGGGAGTGATTGACGGCTAATATCTAAAATCTGCATTAAAGTTAAGAATGTAAAGATCAAGTTTAGTTAGTTATGTAATGTTGGCGAGAACGGCGAAACTTTCACTGTATCAGCTCACAACAGTCTGGGCAGTAGTTCCGCTAGCGAAACTTTTGTAAAGAAATAAAAACAAGTCGCACCACAACGATTTCTCGCACTCGCACAAATGCTTCCAAATATATTTTGAGGTCGCGCAGATTAAATTTTGGGAGCATATGCGACCAAAACGGTCGCAATTTCGAGCCCTGCCCCCAACCCCTCCGACTCCTGAATGTCACTCACTCACTCGCTCATGCGGGCATGCACTGCGGTCTCATGAGGAAACGCAGCTTTTTAATATAAAGTTTTTCTTGTTCCCGAATATAAATATATTTTTTTAAGTATTTGTTCGAAATAAGTATTTGTAAAAAACACGCTATTTGTGCCTTTCCGAATACCGTATTCGGGTTCGGCTCCACCCCTAGTCAATAGACAATAATATTGTGTATTGATGATAGTCAGAGATATTGCTTGTTACTGATGCCTTTGACGACAGCAAGTCCATTATTATTATTATTATTATTATTATTATTATTATTATTATTATCCGTCGAAAATATAGCATAGGCACCTATCTTCACTGATGTTTTCATATATATATATATATATATATATATATATATATATATATATATATATATATATATATATATATATATGCTTTATATATATTTTAGGAAGTTTGAAAGTAGGAGTAAATTTCATGAATTCTCAGCACTTAAGACTAAAATGACACTTTGAGAAGCTTGATAAATATTTAAGTAATTTTTATAATCATGTCTTAGGGGAAAAAAACATTGCTGTGCATCTTGAGTCAAAACAAAGGCAGTGACATGTTTTAAGATCAATCAGTGCAAGTTTCTGTTTGTTGAAACAGCTCAGACTTACATTTTAGTCTGGGACTAAGCTTAATCCTTGTCTGTGAAACCGGAGGTTAAAGTCTTATTCGCTTTAATCTAGTTTAAAGGGGTCAACGGATGCCCATTTTCCACAAGTTGATATGATTCATTAGGGTCTTAATGATAATGATTAAAAATTCTCAATGGTTGTGTAAAATAACACCCTTTTTATCTTGTCAAAATCAGCTCTGCAAAAATCATCTCATTCTGGTCGAGGCTGCTTTAAATGCAAATGAGCTCTGCTCGCCCCGCCCCTCTTCTCTCTGTGGATAGACGCGCCTGTTTAGTTTAGCCGCATTTAGCCACGTTTAGCCGCTACACTTGCTAACTAGCACATTATTAGGAAAGGCGATCACAGAGATTCATAAAAAAAAAAACCCTTATACTCACTTCTGCTGTAAGTGAAGCTGGATCATGAATGATTCACGTGAACATAGACGAATATATGTAGATCGGGAGGCGCATTCCCTTCACAAACAAACATAATCCACTGCGTCTTCAGTGCCTCAGGTGTCGGGAATAAATGACGACCACTATGTTCATTATTACATCCAGCAACACAACACCTCAATCGCTCATTCAGAGATATTCCTGTCTAACTTACATCCCTGCTCCGGCATCGAAACAAAGAGGTTGGACTCTTACAGCTGATCTGAGGTAAAACGCTCAGGGAGCGGCCTCTGTCGGTGTGATTATTTTTACAGATTAAATTTTACAGTCCTTAAATATGTACTTGACCTGTAATAATTTGTATAGTTGCAGTTAAAGAATAAATGTTGTATCTGTTGTATGACATCAGCTTTATAGAGGATGAATCTTTGAGGAACTGTTCTTGTTCACAGGTGTGTTTGGTGCGGCAGCTGAAAGAAAGCAAGTATCCGTTTTAGAGGGAGATTCTGTTACTTTATACACTAACATCACTGAGACACGCAAGATTGATCTGATGATGTGGATGTATGGATCTCAGGGGTCTATTATTGCTAAACTCAATGGAAAAACTCAGGTCATATCACTTTATGATGTTGATGATGGGAGATTCGGAGACAGACTGCAGCTGGACAATCAGACGGGATCTCTGAGAATCAGTGACATCAGAACCAAACACTCTGGAGATTATCAGCTGAAGATCATCAGCAACGAGACCTCGTACAAGACGTTCAGTCTGACCGTCCATGGTGAGCGGCTCACATCTAATCGATTCAGAGCTACTAGTTTTAGTTATATATACTCATACTAAGATGGACTCTCATTAAACTTGTGGTCAAGCAGTAAAATCTTCTGTTTATTTTCCAGATGTGTTTTTTGCTGGTTTAACAAACACGAAAGAGGGAAAATCTGTCACTCTACAGACTGGTGTCAGTGAACTTCAGAAATACGATGTGATTCTGTGGATGTTCGGACCTTTGAGTCCAGACACTTTCCTGGCTGAAATCAACATAACGCTCCATAAGATCTCATATACTGAAGATAGGAGATTGAGAAACAGACTACAGCTGAATGATCAGACTGGATCTCTGACCATCACAGACACCAGATCCACAGATACAGGAGTTTATCAACTACAGCTCAGCAACAGTGAAGAGACCTCCTACAAGAGATACAATGTTTATGTCAGTGAGTACAGTTACATTTCAATAAAACTTTTTACTAAATTATTATTATTATTATTATTATTATTATTTTAAATACCTTGAAACTATTGTCAGGATTTGCATAACTGTGTTAAACTAGACTCACACGGATGACTGTCTCTCTCTAGCTGTTCCTGAACCAGGTCTGTCTTCAGGAGGTTTAGCAGCACTGATTGTTTTTTGTTTGCTGCTCTTTGCAGCTGTAATCGGCGGTGTCTTTTACTATCGCCGCAAGTACTCAAGACTAAAGCGTAAGTACACTCATCACAAAATTAAGTCTCCTATATTTGAATGACTTAAATGGTTAAAAGGAAATAATTTAGGGTAACACTTTATTAAGGACCAGTTCTCATTATTAACTATTAACTTATTAGCATAAGGTTTGGGAATTGAAAATCGATTTCAATTCCAGAATCAGATACTGAAGTTCAGGAATCGGATACTTGTTGTAAAATTTAAAATTTCGGTTCTGCCTATCGATTCCTTTGTGTGTGTGTGTGTGTGTGTGTGTGTGTGTCTGTGTGTACTTGTTTTTGCTACATTAGGATAGTAAAACCTGAAATTTTTGACATTGTGGGGACCGGCTTGTGGTCCCCATGGGTACAAAAGCTTATAAATCATACAGAATGAGATTTTTTGAGAAAGTAAAAATGCAGAAAGTTTTCTGTAAGGGTTAGGTTTAGGGGTAGGGTTAGGGTAAGGGTAAGAAAATACAGTGTGGACAGTATACAAACCATTGCGCCTATGGAGAGTCCCCACAAAGATAATAAACCAGACGTGTGTGTGTGTGTGGTTTTGACCTAGCGATCTGCCGGGACCTTGCTCACTAAGCTAAGCGCACCAAAGTTGGCAACACTTGCAATCAAGCGATAAGCCAAACATGTTGTAAAAGAGGTGTCACCACCAATATGACAAAAACAATTTATTTTAATAGATTAAGGATTGCGAACTCTATTCAAACACTAACATGAGTATAATCCTAAATAATAATGATTCATCATTTTCATTGATAAACCTTTGATGTGTGTGATCACATCTGTGCAGCAAATGATCACATCATGAATATTTAAGCCTGCGTTTGTGCTGCTGCTGACCTGACGAGAGCAGCTGGCATATATGAAACAGCTTCACAGTCTTTTCAACCACACAGTATCATTATTTCTGTTACAAACATTCAAATAATCACAGAAGTAGCTACTGGGATAAAAGCTTATGGTTTGGATATAAAATCACCTTTTGAAGGTAATTTAACACTTTAAAGGGGTCATCGGATGCCACAATTTTCCAGAAGTTGATATGATTCTTCAGGGTTTTAATTAAAAGTCTATAATATACTTTGGTTAAAAATTCCCAGTGGTTGTATAAAACAACACCCTTTTTACTTTGCCAAAATCATCTCTGCAAAAATCATCTCATTAAGGTCGAGGCTGCTTTAAATGTAAATGAGCTCTGCTCACCCCGCCCCTCTCTTCTCTCTGTGGTGTCTGTTTACTTGGCTGCTAAACTTGCTAACTAGCATGTAATTAGGAAAGGCAATCACAAAGATTCATAAAAAACCTAATACTCACTTCTGCTGTAAGTGAAGCTGGATCATGAATGATTCATGCAAACATAGACAGATATACAGTATGTAGATCGGGAGCTGCATTCCCTTCACAAACAAACGTAATCCACTGCATCTTCAGTGCCTCAGATGTCGGGAGTAAATGACGACCACTATGTTCATTATTACATCCAGCAACACAACACCTCAATGGCTCAATCAGAGATATTCTTGTCTAACTTACATCCCTGCTCCAGCGTTGAAACAAAGAGGTTGAACTGTTACAGATGATCTGAGGTAAGACGCTCATGTCAATCAACTATTGTGGGAGTGTCCTCTGTGGGTGTGATGCCACAACGACAGGCATCTCAGAATGGCTCGATTTGAAAAAGGGGATATTATTTTTACAGATTAATTAAAAACCACTGAATGGATTTTTATCATTATAGGGTAGATTTGTACATACACTGCAAACACACGTTAATGTTCAAACAACATTTAAAAGTGAACTTAGCATCCGATGACCACTTTAAATAAAGATTTATCAGTTACCTTGTTATGCCAGTAGGTTGCAAAAAGGAGCTATTAAAATGGCTTGAATCATTCAAGATATTCGTTCACAAATGCTGATTCATCCAGTAATGAAACAAGTAAATTGAGTGAGCTATTAAATCATTCATTCATAAATTACATGTGATTTTTTTTTTCTTCAGAATTTCAAGAGCCAGAGATTCCATTAAACAAACAAACTAAACAAAAGTTCTTATGTGGCCTGCTGATTTTAGTTTATGATATTCAGCTGCAACTAAATGTTTTGCAGTAATGAGACACAGAATCAAACATAAAAAATGTTTAATATCATTTTTTTTTTAATCAAATTGGATTCTAAACTGGGAATCAAAGAATTGGAATTGATAACCAGAAACGGAATCGGACTTAATAAAATGCAAACAATACCCAACTCTAATTAGCATGCACATTGCTAGCATATTGGCTGATTATTAGTACGTATGAATGTTTTATTCTGCATGACCGTATTTTAGATCCCTTAATCTATCCCATACCTAAACACAACAACTACCTTAATAACTTTTAACAAGTAGCAAATCAAGAGTTTATTCAGGCAAAAGTCATAGTTAATTGTAACACTTTGATCAGTACAGACACTTTAGAGCCTGAGTAGAGACCAGTTAAATCAGAAAACTGCATTTGCTTGCAACCAATCATACAATGAATAAGGTTTAACTGAATGTGTTGTCTTGTTTGACTTTGAATTCAATATTTTACCTCAACGACTGGAATGCATAACAGAAAATTAATTTGTCCCCTTCTAGGTTTCACTCTCATATTTTGTTCAGTTTCCCTGTAAATAAACAAACAAACAAACAAACAAACAAACAAACTACCTGTAACACCATGAGATCACCTTAGGAGTGAAAAATAACATTTTTAGGAAATAATCAATAACGATTAAATCACTTATTTGTAACCTTTTAAAATTTGTGTAATGGATTTATCTTTCTGACTTCAAAATTTAAAATAAATAAATGAATAAACAAATAACAATTAAATAACAAATAAAAAATGATTACATTTGATCAGTTTAAGGTTAAGGAAAAAGAAAAAAAAATGTTTACATGTATAAAGAACAAATACATGTTTTAAAATTAAAAGTTTAGTAAACTTTGAATTCAAGTTTTAATTAGTTTTAATTCAAGTTACATATTTTAAGTTCTCTCAATATATTTTAAGTTGTTTAAACTACAATTATTGTCAACATAAGGTTTATTAAGCAAGTAAACGTAAATTTGTGTCTGTTTACTGACAGTTATGTATTTAATTTCTGATTTTTACTTTCTGGGTGATGTGAACAGATGAAATGACAGAGGGAGATTCAGTCCCTCTACACACTGGTATAGCCGAACCACAGCAGTATGACCAAATACTCTGGAGGTTTGGACCTCAAGGCTCTCTCATCGCTAAGATACCTTTAAGAAACAAAGAGACCTTACCTGAAGATGATGAGAGATTCACCATAGATCTTCTCTATGGTGAGAACACCTGTCAATGTAAACAGCATTATTAGTGATGCTAGCCTTGTTCTCATCTTCACTTTTCTTCATGTTTTGTGTGCTCATGCAGTGGACTCACTACAATTCTCAGAGGGAGAAGACGTCACTCTAGACACTGGCGTTAGTGAACTACAGAGGGATGATCAGATTCTCTGGAGCTTTGGATCTGAAGACAACATTATTGCTAAAAGAGATGGAGACACCAATGAGATCTCAAATGATGCTGATGATGGGAGATTCAGAGACAGACTGCAGATGGATGATCGGACTGGATCTCTGACCATCATAAATGGCAAAATCACAGACTCTGGAGTTTATCACCTACAAATCAGAAGCAGAAATAAAGTCTTGTATAAAAAGTTTATGGTGCGCTGTGAGTATAGCTTGAGTCTTTTAATGAAATGTTCATATTTCTGTTAATATTCAGTATTCAGAGATGTTCACCTGTGCACTGTTATTTTTTTCTGTATTTTCTGCTGCATGTGGTGCCGTGACATGAAGTGGACACCGTAAAAGTGAGAGCGAGAGACTCCATCTCTCAGAAGACTGATGTTACTGAACCAGAGGATGGAAATAATGACATAGCTGAAATCAACCAAGACAGTATTCAGATCTCGGCGTATCATGGTAATGATGTGAGATTCAGACAGACTGTAGCTAGGGCATGCAGATGTTTTGACACTATAGGAGATTTTCAGTTTTCAT